>JAWLRI010000436.1:834348-848795 GCA_034781795.1 Crypturellus tataupa | reverse complement strand
GGTGAAGTCAAGATAGATGACATCCACCGCTCTCCCCTCATCTATCCAGCTGGTCATCCCATCATAGAAGGCTATCAAATTAGTCAAGCATGATTTCCCCTTGGTGAATCCATGCTGAAGGAATTCCAAAGACAGCACTTTCACCCCAAAATTTGAAAGCAGGTTACAGATCAAAATTTTACATAAGTTTTTAGAATTCTGTGTGCACTTGCAGGAGCCATGTACAGTATATCTGGGGTCTCTGCATAATCCACACAGGTCTTCATCCTGCCCCTTTGATTTCACCAATGAATGTTTTGCCACAGATTTTCCAGAAAGCAGAATCAAGCTCATACTTATGTCCTGCCATAGCCCGAGGTTAACAGGACTAGGGAACATGGACACGTGTGAGTGAGATGTTTGTACACATGCATCTCTGCATGCACACAGCATCAGAGACTGGGATACCTTATGCACACCCTCTATGTGTTACACCTATGCAGAACTGTAAGCCTCATTATTCTAGAACATGAATCTTCCTGCAACTACAACAAGATCCAAGAGTGCATAGTGACGTTAAGGAGCAAGCAATGTACAAAGAAGATTATTCCCTTAATTTATAATTAGAAAAAATATATATACACAGAGATATTTGAACTGTAAACCATGGTTTAAGGCTAAAAGTTGCACACAAAACAAGACTGTTTTCCATAGCAATTTAGGGGGAAAAAAAGCCATCAGCATACTAAGTGTAGAACAGGGAACTCCTTTATGTTGTTAAAAGGAATTCCTGGGAATAAAAATGGTGTTTCTTTGGAAAATGTTAACATATTTATCTTCCTAACCAAACTGAAAATGGATCTTCATGTTCACTTTTGTTGTGATGACTGAGAAAAAAAAAATTGTTTCAGTCAGCATTGAATCAAAATTCCTACTAAAAAACAAAGAAGAGAATCATCTAATTCTTTCAACAGAGTAGTGAAAAACACTGGTTTATTAATAGTTTCTTTGTTATACTGGTGTAAAGGAAAAAACAATGCAATTAATGGTTATCACACCAGCTGACAGCAAATTGCATGAATATGCAGAATACCATAATTAAATTCATAGACCCCAGCATGTTTATGTTCAATATTAATAATACTTCTTGCTCTATTAAATCTATAACCTCTAAAGATGATCTGTAGTTTTACTGTCAGTCTGACCCACTGGAAACGGAGCATAAGAAAAAGCAATTTCAGTTATGTAAATGCAGTTATTTTATATTTAAGCATGAGAAAAAGCTAAAGCAGCAGGTTTTGAAGGTGTGTTTGTTGCAACGGGAATTTGAAGGTCACAAGGAGATTGAACTGAGCTGTCCAGGGGACATGCTTCTGTGTTTTATGAAAACTCAAGACAGACGAGGGACAGTCTATGGGAAAGGTAGCTGAAAGCATCATCTAATAAATGATTAATTCCCCTAGGTACAAACTGCAATCCAAAGAGCCTTAAAGGAGAAATTCATTGACCAGAAATATTTCTACAGTACCAGCAGTGGAGAAGGTTAATTCAAAAGCAAATTAACACAGATGAGGTCTGCAGAAAGACTACTGGGGGACAAAGAAAAAGCTTAGTATGGGGTAATGGAATGGATGGAATAAGCATTAATTTTTTACCTCAAATTCAATAGACTATCAGATCATATGCATGGAATCATCAAATAATTTAGGTTGGAAGGGATCCCCAGATGCTTTTCAGTACAATTCCCCACCCATCAAAGCAGATTTAATTAGATCAGATTGCTGAGCCTTGAACACCTCCAAGGACAGAGATTCCTCAAGCTCTCTGGGCAGTCATTTTCAATACTTGATCACCTTCATGGTAAAATCTATTTTGTTTTGTTTTGTTTTTCCCAATATCTAGTTAGATTATTCCATGTTTTTAAAGTTCCATTCTATTCAGAGCTCTCAAAAAAATACCTTGGCCTTGAGCAACTTGGTATCTGAATTAAACCTCTGTTAAAGCACTCATCTGCTTGTTTTCACAGCTGCACAAGTTACAGTCTTCATTTCAAGGAACAGAAAACATCAGTGATATAAGGAAAGATCTATACTAACAGCCATGCATGTGCAAGGAGTGGACAAGTTAAATCCTATAGAGAAACTTGGTTGAGCCACTTATGTCCAGAGCTGCCCTTCAAAGGAAAGAATCACTTCTCTACAATAATATTGCTCTCTTCATCTTTGATTCGAACACGTCCAGAAGCATGCTTAGTTTCCTGTCTGCCATTGGAGTAGACAGTCTTTATAGTGCCATCTGCGTACTCTCACCTCTTAAAACTGTGCAGTGTGGATCTCCCTCTGACCATTACTGAATACCATTATTTTATCTCCATTCCTGAAAGCAAAGCAAACTAATCAGAAGATCCAGATGTACAGAGCAATATAGCACTGCACAACAGTGAAATGCACTTTGTGAGGGATACTGTAATAACACAACAGATACCTGAAGAAACACCTCCCCTCCTTGAACTGCTTCTGAAGTGGTCAGCCTTTAATAGCAATGAAGGTGAGATACTGGACAAGCATGGAAAAAGCCACAAGACAAAAACACCCCAGGCACCCTGGCTCCTTCATACTGGATCTTAATTATTTGTGATGTATTTGTGGAAGACAGGATAACAACTTACTGCAACCAAAGTCTCCCTTTCCCAAAGAGGATATATCTGGGTTGGATCCTTCTGCCTGGGGAAGGATCTATCTGTTATTAACCTAACTCCTGCTCTATCAAACGTGATACAGTCAAAGTGAAAAATAATCTCATCTGTAAGTTTTCTCAGGTTGTAATTCACCATAGAATTTTACCTGTGATGGTGCTAAGATCAGATCCCACAATAAGAGATCACCACAAGAATTCTTCAGTATGTAAAATAATAATTGTGTGTATATATTCAGTACATAAAAATATAATCCCGTTCTAATTTTGATAGTATCTGCAGATCCTGCATAGATGCCAAGACATTTTGCAACATTTGCAGAAAAATATTTTTGCAACGGTGTAGGTCCTAAGCCAGCAAGAAGCATTCATAAGTAAGTTCTAATATCATTAGTCTTAATTATACACAAAGGAATATAAAGAGATAATACTTACAGCATCTTGCCCAAGATCAAAAAATGAGCCAAAAAGCTAGGAAAAAGCTTATGAGTCCTCATCCTCAGACCTTCAGCACTTGAACTGTTAACACAAAAAACTACTTCTCCCGTGTCTTGCAAGTTACATAGCAATCCTGGCCTCATGTAGAAAGCCAGTGTGATGTTACATGGAACTGAATTAGAAACATTTTGAGGTCACTTTACTTGTGATAAATCATCAGCTATGATTCAAGAAATCAGCAATTTTCAGTGCCTCATGACAGGAAAACCTATCATCTTCCAAATTCTTTTTCCTTTCATCTTGAAATTTCTCAGCCACAGAAACCATAGCTTTAAATGTCAGTATTACTTAACCTCTACCCAAAACTCAGTTGCTATCATTTGACTTACTTTTCTACTTTTACTATTGTACCATCTGGGAAAAAAGTTTCCTCAAGTCCACCATTATAGAGGCATTTCACTGTCTGATCTGGGAATGTAAGGTCTTGTGTGCCATCAGGCACGATGATGTTTTTCTGGGAGAAACAAGATGCAAAAAGTTTGTGTACTTCTTTTTTCCCTATTGCTTTACACAGAGGTAGATATTTGGAAGACCTGGTAGGCAGGCTGGAAATGACATTGCTAAAGAAATTCAAAAATCAAATAATCATAAATATAAGCAAAGCATTAGCACCTCATTGTTATCTTGCTTTGTACAAATACAAATACAAGGCAAACCAAGGAGAAAAAAAAATGTGCTGGAGTTAGAAACAGACAACACTTTCATTATAAAACTGTATATATATATGTATATATTTATATATACACATATACACACACACAGACTTCCCATTCATAAGCTCTGGCTTACCTATCTGATTATCAGGAAACTACAGCACCTCCAGGCCATTTGGATAAGCCATGTGGCTTGTCTGAACATCTGCATAATAATAAATCTGAAAGGACAGTGAAATGTTTGCAGCATGCTCACAAGATTTACATAAGCAGATTCAACCATAACAATGTGCTTAAAAATAAGCCATCTTAGAAAAGTCATTTTAAGGTCATTTTTTGTAACTGACATCCATATAGCTAGCTATTTTTGCATTTCTATTCCTAACTCTTAATCACTCCACTCCTCATGAATCTATTTTTCTATCTAGGTTTTCTCTTGATAAAACACAACAGAATAGTCCGCTCATGACAGTGATTTTCCCATCTCTTTGCTTTAGCTTCCACCCATGCATGACTGATTTTAAAATCCTCCACTCCTATCGACTCACTCCCTTCCACTCTAGCTGACGTTATTATTAACTATTTATATATATATACAATACCTAGAGGGAAGAACTCTCTTTGCTGCCTACTATGCAAACATAAAAGAACTGGTCCTTGCTTCAGATAGCTGCCCTTGCCCTTTGTCTTCCTTCAGTCTCTGTTCCTCCCATTAGCCAAATGCCCTGTTGTTTCTTTCCAGACTGTCTCTTCAGCCTCTTTCTTCTCCTGGCCTGGTATACAGAGCAGCCTTCCTTTTCAGGTTTACAAAATCAACACCCTCCCTAATCCTTTTCTCCCACAAATGACAGATCAACACAAATTCTAGGACCCTGTAGGACAAATTATCAGTTAATTTTCCTTAAAGAAAAAGCAAATGTTACACACCACTCTCTGATCTGGCATGATTTTCTTTATATCTCTGTTAAAAAAGCTAACCACCATCATCCTTTTATCAGCACTGATCTCTTTCTTGGTACCATTGCAGAAAGTAATGATTTGACGTCCATCAGTAGGCACCTCTTCCACCTTCGAACAAATTAATGCAATGAAGACTCATCACACAGCAATATCTGAAGCCATGGGGTAAAACTGTACTGCCTTTCAATGAAGTTGGAGCTTTAATTATTTCTGTAGCTCCATCCTATGCCTTTTTAATTCAAAAGTTATTTCTGCAACATAAGTTGTTTGCTTCGTTTTGTTTGTAAAAGAGCAAATGTCAGGAGCTTTCTCAAAATGATCTCTTTTGCAGCACTTAGCCCAAATCTCCCCTTCTCCCCTGCCTCACATTTTTTATTTCTTTTAATCAATCGAAGGCACATGCACCTTTGTAATAGTGAAGCTACTCAAAGTTTATTAGTTGGATGACATCAGTTAGTTACTGTCTGTACTAATTCCATATATGCTGATACGATTCCACCCAAGTAACACAAGAAACTCTGGTTCTGTATCATGCATACAGAAATAATCAAACTTGATGTATTAACATATATTGCTAACATATGTTAACAACCATTTTATTCCAGGTAAGGAATAAATTTGGAACAAGACAGGCACAACTTTCAGTACTAGAAAATTAAATGTAGCTGCATGCAGAAATCTTCTGCAAAACTGTTCAAGACAGTTCAAGACAGTTCACCCATTCAAGAGAACAGGTGGCAACAATACCAACAGTCTGCCCTTCAACAACCAATACATTGCTCAAAGAGACTTCTTATCTAGCATTGCCTCTGGTTAATCAATAAGGAATAAATCTACCAGGGCAGAAATACAGTATTTCCTCAAACAGGCATTGCAATGATTACTAAGAGTGAGATTTTAGTCTTTTTTAAAATCATTTTACTTAAACATTAATAGTTAATAGTAGAAACACCTTCTTACACCTACTTATATCAAAAGGTAGGTCCACATAGTTTAAAGAAGAATTAATGTCTCTTTTAAATTCTAATGACATCAAAACCCATTAATTCCTCTCAAATCATACAAAAAAGTTCAGCCTACCACTCAATTTTATGAGTAAAATCAAATGGTAAAAATATCAGACTGTACATAGAGTTCATCAGCATCTTACTTCCAAGGATCCAAAGAACAGACAATGTATTTCCCATTTCTGCAAGAAGGAACTGTGATTGGTAGAAGCTTTCATAAAGCCCATCTCAATATTAACTATGAAAGAATTGGCATCTCAAACCAGTATCCCTGAATTAATGTGGTATTACAAAAGCTGTTTCTATAACTACCCACTGTTAAGCATCATTAATCAACACCTGTACTGGTAGAGTGAGAAGAGAGGCCTAAAACTGAGCAAACAGAGAAACTAAACTACTGTTTTTGCTTCACCTGTCCCAAAATCTTATCCAGAGCTGACAGATGTGATAAGGCAATGCCAGGCAGCACACTGAACAATCACACATTGGAGAACTCCAAAGCCAGCATGGGCACCTAAACACTAGCAAAAACAAAACAAAAAAACAACCAAACAAAAAAAACAACTTGTTTGTCTTGATTCAGGTGTGCACTGGAGATAGATACAAATCTTGTAGATAGACTAATCCCTCTCCCTTCATAATGTAATTTCCTTAGAAATGTAATTTCATATGTAATTTCATTATAAAGCAGAAAGTGTGCTTTTTCAGGAGATTATAACCCACCATTAGTCTCAGAAGTAAAGTTTTACAGTGGCCAGGAAAAAAGTATAAATGTAAGATTCTCTTTTCCCCACTGTTTTTCATTTTATTTTACAGAAAAAAGGAAGATAGTTGCTGATCAGTACAAGAGCCAGAACTGCAAGTTGCTCAAACCTCTGCTTTAGCCTCCAGAAAAGTAGAACTCTCTGCAGGTACCTTGCTTTCGTAAGTATGTATGCCATTTCTCCTGCCAGTAGTCACAGAAGCCACTTTGCTGCAAAGTTTATGCACTTTTTCTCTCTTTTTAAAATCTTCCTAAGCCAAATTTAATTTAAAATGTTAACTAGCAATATAAATCTATTTATGTGAAACAGTGATAAAGGACTATCTTGATACAGTAATCTGCTATATTATTTGTAAGCCATTACAATATTGTTTTAAAGACAGATCATCATGAGTAGATGTAAGAAAATAAAGCCATAAGAGAACTGTTTTCCAGCTGAATGATAGTTAGCATCCTGCATAGCATCCTATATCTGAAAACCAAGAGGCACAGAGGCACTCAGGCATTTTGTAGTTATGGAAGGAAATACCTGTGTTTGCCTGTGTAAACTACCTTGTTACTACCTTGTTACCTGTGTTTACCAAGTAAAGTAAAGTTTACCTGGGTAAACTACCTTTTTACTGCAGAATGCAAAGCTGCAAGTGTCATTGTTGTGGTTATGTGAGAAGCCCATTTCTTCTGAGCGACCTGGAAGGAACAAACTTCTGCCTGTAAGAAAATGCAAATGAAATGTCATTGAAAGCACATACAAGTTGCTGAATCACAGGTTTTCACAACTATCTCAGAAAAATTTTGAAAGATACCAACTCTCATATTCCTGCATTATATTCCTGCAATATGTGCAACCTACCTCCCTTCTCCACATTCTCTGCTTCCAGGGCAGCAAATTGAGCAGATAACTACAGGCTTAATCTTAAAAGCATAATCTGCTTCCCCTGCCCTGTCAAAGATAACTTTTTTAACTTCTCAGAAACAAAGAGGAGTTTTAGTGACAGTACATTGCCTGTGATCCAGAGGTTGGGGACCAATATCAGCAAGCAGAAAATTCCCATAAATCTTATCTTTTACATAAGAAGATGAGTTAGGTTCCTTAAAATCACTTGGATGCAAGGCAGTGCCAGGTGATTTTCTATCATCTGTCCTTTTCCCCGTAGCAGAGAGAGGATGTGGAACCTGAAACAAAATGGAGATACCCTGACATACAACTGTACTTCACCCTAACTTGGGAAATGTCATTGATAGGGCCTAGAGTGCATTTCCCCTTGCTGAGAACTTAGCTGAGTTTAGCTTGCTTCACTCAAGACCAGCTACTGATAAGCTGCAGGTGTCTAATCTTGGTTCAGACTGTTACAATGAAAGAGCCAGGGGTGAAAGAGCTGGAAGAAGTCTCAGGGTGGGCTTCTTCCCCTGCTCCCTTAGGAACTGTATATAAACCAAGGCTCTCACCCCTGGTCCTTGCTGGGCTGTGACCACGCACTTCACTGATCCCAACAGACACTGACCTGCTGGCCAAATTCCTGGCCTGACACTTTTCAGATCTGGTCATCACTACAAATTTGACTGAGGACCAGGATACTTGGCTGATCCAGTCCTCAGCTGCCTTGCTCCCACAAGGCAAATGAAGGAGCAATCACTATTACACAGCCTTTTTCTGTCCTTGCACTACTTTTTAATGTTCTGTTTACTTGAGCTTTCATTTTCTCATTCAAATAATCAGCAGCTACTTTGTTAACTACAGGAGCTTCCTCTACCACCAGATCAGATAAGGAATATGTCCCTCTGTCAAATATTTCATAGTTCACTCAGGACATCTGGGCACTATGCCCATCAATCTGTCTCAGGCTTGTGCTGCATTCCAGTTGGATTGGAACCAATGCTGGTTGGATTATGAAGGCTCAGACAACAGCTAGCCTATAAGTCTGCTGTCCTCAACTTCCTCCTCAGAACTGCTGCTGAAGATACATTCTTTTTGTGTGCGTTACTGAGCACTGCACAAGGAAAGTGAACTCAGCAAGTCTTAGGGTGTTTATATGAAGATGAAATGTTTCTGTGCTTTCCTCAACTTCCTCAACAAACTTCTATACAATGAAAGCTCTGAGCTGCAGATGGCATATCTCACATTATTGTTCTGGTTCACAGCTCTGCCCACCTCAGCACTTGGTGACAGAGAGATCCTAACTGTAGAAGAGACTAGGGAGGTTCAACAAAACAATTTCTTCCACCAAACTCATCAAACTTCCATTTTCTAAATGGCATATAATGCTTAGAAATGTAACTAGACTTGAAGGCAGACACCTAATTTCCACGTTCTACTCAGAAGCTACTATTTCAGACACGACCAAGTCTGCTTTCTTATGCATATTTATTTTGAAGTCACTCTTACAATCACCTGTTTTCATATCCAGTGCCATGCAAAATGCATTAAAACCACCATTTAGTGAAATTCAAGCCCCGCATTATCAGTACCACTGCAAGAGAATAGGAGCTCCCTATCTCATCTGATATGCTTTAAGTTTCATTTCAGTCCCTAAACAGGATGGGAATGGCAATATGTCAACTAATTTTTCCAAAGCCCATGGAATTTGTTCCTATCAGAAGATTATTAATTTCCAACAGATAAGAGGAATTTCAGAGAATCTGATTACTAAAACCACAGATTTCAGCTATGTGTGAACGAAAGGAAAAAGGAGGGCTTGTAATAATCAAAGCACTCAATAGCAAGAAATACGAAGACCATGAGAAGGAGGAGCACTGCAAGATATTTAAAATATATATATATTTTAAAATGTGAGCAACACGGTAAGCTGGCTGTGGAAAAACAGTCACGGAACATTCAGAAACAAACATCTCATCTGACAAAGAGCTAATGGATCACAACTGTAAAAAGATAAGAGATTTTCCTACTGACTTTATCAGACATAAGGGCACTTGGGATAACTTTTTGTTTTACTCAGAAGCAAATTCTGTGGCTTCTTATTGGTAAGTAATGCCTTGAATGGCAAAATTTACCATTCTGTATTTAAACTTCCTGGAGGCAAAGTTCGAAAGAGCTCCTTTAAGTGGAATTCATATGGTATTGCAGCCTTACTGTATGACAATTCCTTGTAAAACCAAGGTGTGAAGCAGCAGGTTCAAAGGCCTCTGACTATGACCGCAATGTGACTTTTAGGACTGTCTCTCCATGATCCTTCTTGTTTGGACAAAAATGTCTCTCACAAAATAGCTTCTGCAAGCTAATGGAGAATTTGTTATAAATACATAAATAACAGTTCAAGCTGCTTCTCGAAGAATCAGACAGTTTTGAAAATCTAGCAGAAATAAGCAACAACTCCCAAAGTTTTCAGCTTTTCTGTTGCAATAATAAGTTAAGGTATCTAAGTACACTGACAGCCTTTACTCAAATATGCTAGGATGATGCATCACTTCAGAATTTCTTTCAAACCAAAGATATCCACAGAGAATGGTAGTCTTTCATTAGGAAAAAAAAATGAGACTAGCATATTTAATGTCTAAAGACTGGAACCTAACCCCTACCTATTTTAACACAATGAATGAAATTCCGGGACTTGTTCTGCTGATCTTCCTCAACATCACACACAGTAGTCTTTGTAATGTATCATCCCAACATCTTTCCATACAGATCCTAACACCAGGCAAAGAATTCTCATGCCAGGCAAGAATTATTCTCATACAACAGCAATCTTCAATGGCTTGAATGAAAGCCCTGCATCACCATATGTCCCAAAGCACTTAAAATAATACAGATGTTGTCTTACAATAGAAGTTAGTTGGCTTTTTCTTATCTTTGCTTTTCCTGGAATTTTTACATCATTTCTTCTGAATTTGTGAGTCTAATTTTTTTTTCTTTTGATTTCAACAATATATGAAAGGATGAGCCATACTAACAGATAGGTTTCAGCATGTTAAAAGTAAAGTGAAATGCTAACTTGAAATGACATTTTCAAATTAATGTAACAGTGTTAGGTGATAACTCTTACTATTGAGAACATTAAAATCAAATTAAAAAGGGAGATGAAAAACTCGTTCACTACATAAAGCAAAATTAATTAGTGGTTTTAACATGTTTTAAAGGTACGTTAATAGAAATTAGATTACAAATTAGAGAAATACCTAGGAGTTAAGGGCTAGATTCAATTCACTCCTAGGAGCCGGCTCTTTGTGGAAGATTAGGATTCATTTCACCAGACTCCACCATCTAGAAGATACTTATCTATTTTAGATCTTCTATCTCAAATAAGATTAAATTAATACTCTTTGTAGGCATCTATTTTTCCTTCATGAGTGTACAAGAAGACAAAATGAGCAACTTAAATCAGAATTCTGTCTTTTGAATTCTAGTTTGAACCATTTAATTTCTCCAGATTGCTTTCCTCCATGTGAGAAGAGGATATTAGCATTCTTCTCCCTCCCAGCGTACTGGAAGATGAAGACATTAAATGTGTTCATCATACATCATCATTAAATGTGTTCATCAAGGTAACAAGGGATTCTAGAAATAATTAAACAAATGAGATACTGGATGAGAAGGGACAATAAAAAATGTCAAACTAGGACTATTCAATTTCAGAAGATCAGAGACTAGACAATTATATTCTCCACCCTGCACCTCTTCCCGGCACTACCCCAGTATAACTTCTATTCAGTAGTTAAACTACTGCTTTTCTGAGGAAGGCAGACCACTGACAGTGTTTTCTCCCCTAAATATTTACAATATTTATAGCACATAAAACTGGAAATGAGGCTTACTAAAAAGTCCCACTATATCTATTGTTACCAACCATCTGGCAGCTGATTCAAGGTCTGCTGTAAAAAGTAAATGGCACTATATTCATAAAGAGTAAAATTCTTCTCATTTGACTCTAGTTGACAAAGAAGTTGTGTAGTTCAGGTACCTTCATTATCTGGATTCCCTCCCTTGTCAGTGGAGGGAGACAGGTACCATATGTCATGATATAAGTGTCTGCAATATGTGGTCTACACTACCTAGTGGAGGTACACATCCCAAAGATAAATAAGACTCTAGTGAAAGAGACCCACACAAAGAGTTTATTTAAATATGGCTTACTATAGAGTGTTTACTTCCTACAAGCTAATCATGGAAGTAGTAGATGAAGAGTATTCACACATGCCTGCCTAAAAGAAAAACTAAATTTGAATTTTTCAGAAAGTATTAAAGAGATAATGTCTTACAATACCAAGGTCTCTGATTTTATGTCAATGAAACTCCCAGATTTTTTTTTTTTTCACTTTCAGCCTCTGATGCTTGGAAACTCTGAACTCATCTCGAAGCTCCATGTTCTGTCTGGCCAGTATCTCTACCTGGTCTCTTGGCTTGCTGTAGGCAGCATGCCAGCAGGATTCATTTCTCTTGAAACCCTCCTGAAGTCGTGCAATCTGCTGCTTTAATATCTGTCAATAGAAAAAAGTGTGCTATGTCATTACATGGCATTAGGCATGCTCATTTTACACATTGTGGAATGTTATAAACGGACAAATCCTCTGAGCCAATTGACTTGGATTTGCCAGTATGCTTTATTGTAAATAGCAAGCAAGCAGCGCTAGACGGCCAGGGAGTCTCCACTCCACCAATGGTGTGTGCTTATACCCACAAAAGTGCCATTTTATTCTTTTCTTATCTCCGTTTCTCTAAACTTCCTCCTTTTCTGCGCATGTCCTTCCCAAAAGTTCCTCCTTTTCTGCGTATGTCCTTCCTTGTTGCTAGGGGGTCTTTTAAGCCCCTCTGGTGGTCTTCTTGATGAAGGCTCCCCTTCTTCCTCGGTGAACTTTTCCCTTCAGTGAACTTTACCCTTCTTAAAGTTAACAGGCATGCGCTTTTTGAGTCCCATTGTTTTAATTTCCAACAGTTTGTTTACAGAACTTTTTGTACTCCCTCACATTTACTCATCATGCCTCAGTCAGTACACACCGCTTTGTCATGGATTACATTCCTGTTTATCACATGGAAGAATGGCCTGGAAAAGGGGAAATCTAGAGAAAACCTAGGGCGTAACAGAAGTTTTGGCATTACAGAATCTTGCTTGGGGTGATACACAGTTGCCACTTCCAGGATGGCTGGTATGCACGGACTCTGCTCCTCCTCTGGTTCCCCGGGCAGCACGATCTGCCCTCCTCGCAGCTGCAAAGGGGAGTAACGGAGGCTGGAGTGGAGTGAAGACACCGCGGCCAAACTCTGTTGCGCTCCCTGTGCTGGGCCGCTGATCAGCCGCACAGTAGCTGTCCAGCAGGACATAGACGATAAGGTGTCCGGTGCTGAGCCAGCAAGGGTGGCAAATCACTCCTTTCGCATGAACTTTGCTTGAACTTTGCTCGTTATAAGCTCATTATAATGCCAACGCACACCTCCATCCCAAAAGTTACCTGCCTCTGAGGTATGATCACTCCTCACTCAGCATGCGTCCTAAACTTTCGATTGACTGTACCTTTAAATGAAGGTGAGAAACTTTTTCACCAATCAATAACAATATTAAGTATGACTATGGTCACTCATGCTCCACCTGAATGTAAAGGAAAGTATAAAATGTGAACTAAGGATGAGAAGTCGGGCGGAGAAGATTCCATCGTAAATCCTGGATCAGTCAATGGGCTGACCCCCTTTCCTCCCCTCGGGTTGGGATGCTGGCTGAGGAGACTCGAGACTGAGAGCCCTCTCCCGTCTTCTGCAGTGAGTGATGATTGCACATTTGTACATCAGAGTTAGCTAAAAACCCCACGCTGTAGTCGAGAATTTCTTATACTGACATCCAAAACCTACTTTGTAAATGTTGCATTTGAATAAACCATGCTGTTTGTGAACTCGACTTGTTTGGGGGGTGGGCTATTGGACCTACAGTTGACAGACTGTTTTTGTGAATCCGATACTGCCAGAGTCGAGCTTATAGTTTTTCACACTATTTGGGAACTTGATTCGCCCCTAGGAAGGCAATTGGACCTACAGTCCACAGACTGTGAATCCGATACTGATTTGATATCTCCTTCCTTCCCCCACCACCACTGAAGTTTTCAAACTCTAACATTTTCACACACATCCAGAAAGAAGCACTGAGAATTTTCTTTCTGCTGGAAAGTCTAGCGCAATATTTAAATAACACACCTGAAATGATCTTAAAAAAATAAAATCCTATATTTAAAACAAACTAAATTGCACCTCACCAGCCAATAATTAATGCAAAGGAAAAATGAATGCATACATATATGATTGCTTAGGAATATGTCTTAGTTGTCTTGGCTCCATGGGCAGAAGAAAGGTCCATCCCTGTTG
This sequence comes from Crypturellus tataupa, assembly GCA_034781795.1. Taxonomy (NCBI): domain Eukaryota; kingdom Metazoa; phylum Chordata; class Aves; order Tinamiformes; family Tinamidae; genus Crypturellus; species Crypturellus tataupa. Next base: position 834,941 of record JAWLRI010000436.1, on the reverse strand, counting down.
CACAGCTAGTCCTCTGTTCTTAATGGTATTGACTCAGTCAAATGGTTTGCATTTGACAGCGAATATTTGCCAGCTTGGAATGACTATGTTATAGAACTAGAATTACTCACAAAACTCATTGAGTTCAGCTTCCAGCATAACACAGGTCATGCGATCTCACCAATTAACTTAGGAACACAATCCGCCAACTATCCAGATAACTGCAAATTGTGCCTTTACTCCTAAAAAGACATAATATATTTATATCTGAATATGTATACCTTCAGTATCTAAACAACATTCAAACAACAGATCATCTTATGCACTACTCTGCTAGAAATGAACTGTCTGCTATTAAAAAACATTTCACTATGTCGGTACTTGCAGACCATAACTGAATCATGCCAACATTTTTTGTGATAAATTACATTTGAAACTAAAAACAAAATCCAGTTATTTGTTTTCCTCCCCTGCCTGGGTTTTTTTTCCTATTTAGTTTCAATTTCTCATAAACTTTTTTGAGAAACACAGGCAAAATGTGCCGAGGACCACTACCGCGAGACGGAATGAACGACACTTCAATGTGAAGCAGATTCAATTCGCTTTACTTGTGT
>JAWLRI010000436.1:813342-834248 GCA_034781795.1 Crypturellus tataupa | reverse complement strand
TTAGAGAAGAGCGCTGCGTGCGGAGCTGGGCTCCCCAGCACAGGAGAGCGGTGGAGCTCGTGGGGCGAGTCCATGCACAATCCTGCGACACTTATGGGACCGTTGAAGGCCACAACCGTTGAAGGCCCAGCTTCAGCAGCCAGCTCTGTGTCGGCGACAAGCCCCAGCGCACAGGCCTTCTGGCCCGTTGCTGCCTGCCTTCTTGCAGCTTGCGTTTGCGATTGGGCAGAGTAGCTCTGCTTAGTAGCTGCCCAGCACTTTTAAAAACAGAGGTTCTTTTTCTTATCATATTTTACTTTGAGTGTGTTGCTTTTGTTTCCTATGTGTGCCTTAAAAGTGTTTTCCCCATCCATTCACTCTAATTAAAGATAACACAGATTCCTGCAATGCTGTTCTATTTGTTATGATAGACACCACACATCCCTCTTGTATAGCAAATCAGTTTCTCAAGCGTGTCTGTTGAAAGCAGTGTCCAAGACAACTCCCTGGAGCTGTGAATGAAACCAGCAGTTGTGTCTGAGTTTTTGAGCGGAGTAGAAGCCTAGGCAAAGCTTACAGATATTGGACTATGGTACGATAGCTGGTAGCTGCTGGGTGGGTAGAAAGTTGCCACTGGTGAGTCTGCCTATACCTACTGGTGCATCAGTGTTTGTTTCCCAAGTAGGAATAAGAGGTAATTCCAAATGCTAGATTTGGGTGGATGGTGCTAAAATAGGACTGCTTACTGGATCCTCCCCTAAGGACTGAGTGGGGCTTGTGTAGTGCCCCTTAGGGAAGAGTGAGAGAGCACAGTAATCTTGTAATTAGGTACAGGGATTCCAACTCTTCTTGTTGTTCATTAGGGATTAATTACTGGAGAAAGCCAGCTAGATTTTTCCAATACATGCCTTTTGGCGCAAGATCCATTCATGTCTTCTGCCTTCATGTGTACAGTAAGCCTGTTTGAGCACTTCTGCCTGAACATAGATCTTCATGTCTCAGGTTTTCTGTACGTACCCTAAAGCTCTGGTAGAGTATAAAAGTCTTTTCACAAGAGAGAACAAGAGGCAGCTGTGAGGTTTTGAATTTCAGGTCCTCTCCAAACCTAGTGCCCCTGCCCTGGAATTCACAATGTCTAACACTCACTGTCCCTTTTGAATACCTTAAATTAGTAACTGTAGACTTCCAAGGAACAGATTTACCCTCTTATTTAAGAGAAAACCACTACCTAGCACTGTTGTCATTTTTAGTACTTATACACATATTATATATACAACAGCTCTGTATTATTTAGGGTTGAGATTTATTCCTTAATTTTGAATTTGTTTATATTCTGCTGAGAAAAGGGCAACACAAGAAATACATGCTATTAGCCTACAGCCTCCACAACTCATTCATCAGGTGCTATTGTAAACAGAGTCACTTAACGCTATCCTATATACAGTGTGCAAGCAAGTAGAAGCCAAAAACGTAGCACCTTATTTACAGAAAAAGGGAAAAAGGCACTAAAGCTTTGACAAATGTTTGTTTGCATAGACAACAGCCAAACAATACACTGAACTGCCTTTTGCATCCTGGACATAGCACTCTCCATTAACCTCAATGCAGCTGAATGCCTGAGGTTTTAAGCAGATGTTAGGGAAAAAAAATGTATTGCAGCTAGTAAAAATAACTTTCCTTGCAAAGTAGTTTCTAAACATGGCACTCAAACTCATCCACAATTTCAAGCATTGCAGTCAAATAATCCAGGTATTCAAATTAGAGTAGAAAAAAACTATATGAGAAAGCAAGTGATTAAAACATATTACTGAATTCAAAAAATCAAGTTATTCCTAAACAAAATACTGATCAATCATATTAATTGAAAAATCATTTCAATTAATACAGCTGTGAGGGTTGCAAATTACTGACATGATTTGACAAGAACTTGACTCTTACACTGCTGAATTTGTGAATCACTACAGCTAATACATTTTTATTAGTGGTCTTAGAAAGATCTTTGCCAAGACCTTTCAACAAACGCTTTGTCCTCTGTAAATATATGAAGAAACCCCAAAGATCGGATCAACATGTGACTGTAACCAGACCATTTTTGACCTTCTGCCACTAGACAGTGTCCAGTTACACAAACTGTAACAGCATTTGCATTAATAATAATAAAAAAAAATCAGAAATGCTGAATAATCACTCTTAAAACTCTTGTTGATATTTAGGATAAGCTCTTTTCCAGGGAGATTTAGCTTTTGAAGCCTTATTTTTGATCTCTGTATGATCCTTAAACCAGGAATGACGAAGGCTTTGATGTGGATTCTTGCATAAACAGAAGCAATGAGCTACAGAACATCCAACTGCAAATAAAGGAATGTTAGCCAGGGTTGCAGTAATGCAAAATATCCTTCCTAATAGTGGAGGGAGATGTGGAAATGAGAACGCAAGGAGGGGGCCCAGAGAGTGAATACCACGACCAAGTGGCCAACTGAGCAAACAATAAAGATCAGGAAAACCAGGATGAGTGAAATGAAACTCTTCCTGTGCGGCAGGGACCTTGGCATGTGCTCTCCTACCTCTCCTCTAAGAGTTATTGTAAAGCCATTCTATTGTAAGGAAAATTCAAGAAACGGTAAGAAAGCACCGAAGACAGCCCAGAGACAGTAACAATATAAAAGACAAAATAATAAAACTAGGATTTCAAGAACCAGGCAGCAAGATGCTCTGTAAAACACAGCCTTTTCGCCTTCCATCTTTATTCCTCTATTATCCGTATAATTAAACACAGGGCAAATATGGGAAACTCAGTTCCCAGGTCTGCCAGTAAATAAGGATGCAGGCACCAGGGGGCCTCAGTCCTTCACTAGAAAAAGAGGCCATCACATGGACTATTCACTTGCTAAGTAACACACTTCCAGGTTGTCATTTGGCAGAATTAAAAAAAGTACCTGTAAGGAAAAAGAGGTAGGAGCAATAGAAGGGGAGCACTAAAGCTGATCTGCACGGAAGCCTGTAATGAAATGGCTAGAATGAGACTCCAACTAAGTTTTACTACTTGTATGGCACAAGTCTATCGGGGGAAAACAAAATCTTTATGTTACAAAAGTGTCATAGAAGGAAAAGGAGTGACTGACAACTGAGAAAAAAAGAGGAGGATTCACTTGAGATATTTTGTCAGCTATACTAGTAGGTAATGACAAGCTTTTACAGCAACCCATGTTGTTTGAAAAGGAAGCAAAGTTCAGAGATGGAACTTATGATTTCAAGAATGTTTGATTGTAATTCAAAGAGTTCTCTCTCTACTGTTTTTCTCAAAGTGATGCCTGCAAATAAAAAAAAAAAAATAGACCCTTATTCTGTAGGATTACAAATCAGTGCTCCCACTCAAATGGTCTTCACTTAGGCAACTCAAATTATATATGTAGTCTTTCTCCTAGAGACCTTGGGCTTGTAATTGCTAGCATACATTTTTCAGATGCTGTGTTTTGCATGTCTGACAATCAGATGAATTTAGAGTGGCTGAATTCACATTTTCTACAGAATTCCCTTGATTTTACTTTTTTTTTTTTAACATAAAACACTAGGATTATAGCCAAGTTATTGCAGAGGTGACTACAGAGTAAAGTAAGAGGACTGTGTGATAGAGACAATTATGAGGACAATGTCCTGTGATGCCCACTCTATTTTCCATTTGAAGCAGTTATAGTTGGATGTACCTTGGAGCTCCAGTCAGCACACTGATCCCAGACACAAGGAACAGAAAATTCTCTTTTGTTCAACTCCCTGAGAATCATCGGAATCCCTGAAAATGTACAAGCATCTAGGAAAGTAGTTCTGAGATTCACATCCTCTCTTTAGAATTATAATTTACTTGGCTACCTGCAACACTGAATCAGAAATATGCAATTACTGTAACTAAAGTGATATTAGGCCATTTTGCCTAATGGCTATTTGTAACAGAATGACACGATCTATATACAAGACTGTAGTTCATTTGAGGATGATATGCAGCTAGCTACCTATTTAACTAATAATATTGACAGAGTATTCACAGTTTAAAACTTTGCTTGTATCATGCTACTTGATGATATACCTTGACATCAAGGATTAAGCTCTGTGATAGACCTGAAGTTATACTGTATTTGGCTATATTTTGCTCCTGAACGTTTTGGTAATCTGTGACTGGACTGTCTTTTAAACATCTCACAAGCTTGTAACGCTAACGGTAACTCAGAGTGGAATAAATGCAGAACCTGAAACGCAGACAGAACACAGAAAGGAAGAGGTCTTATCTCTGACATAACCTTCAACTACACTTGATTGTTTCTACCTCCTCCATATCCATTACCGTATTTTACATTGCTACATTAACACAGTTGTTTGTATTGTATTGAAGGGACAGCTTCAATTTTTAAAAGAACTAGACTCTTATTTTTGGTGACAGCAACAAATGAATGAATCTTAACTTTCTCTTAATAGAAGAAAAATAATCTTAATTAATGTAAAAAGCAAAATAGACTCTAAAGCCTGTACTCCCTAAAAACTGCATTCAGTGTCACCAGTGATATTCACTATAACCCATGCAAGCATTGGTGAAGACACCCTCATCAGGAGCAAGGAGAGATTACACCGCTGCTTCCCAGCATCTGTGCATGGGGCTGGAGTATTTCTGTGCCATTTTGCACCCTCAGAGCAAGAACAATTCATGAACTAGACACAGTCCAGCAGAGGACCACCAAGAAGACTTGGGAGCTGGAGTACATGGCATGTAAGGAAAGGGGGAAGGACTTAGTGTCTTCTGCTACCTTAAAGAAGAGTCCTAAAGCTAAACCCCTCACAAGTGCACCAAAAAAGCACAAGAAACAAAAAGTTAGTGGTATCATCCAAGGAAATTCTGTCTGGACTTAATGACAAAAATTCTTCACAACCAGTGAAGTACTGGGGTATGGCCCAGAGGGGCTGTGGGATCTCCATACTTAGAGATTTCAGAAGATGACTGGACAAGGTACCTGCTATTACTTTGGTTTGGCTCTGCTTTGAACAAAGTAATGGACTTGACATGCCTCAGAGGTGCCTTCCAACCTGAATATCTCTATGAAATTTCTCAGAAAGCATACATTTAACACAAATATTAACAAAAATAATGTGGGTTAGGTCTTTTAATTTGCCTTTAGGTGTCAATGTTTTGGGGGATCTAAGAGTCAAGACTGTAGGAGAAGATATGCCTGATAAATACTGTAAAGACTTACTGCATCTTCCTTAACCTGCCAGTAATTAGCAATCTAATGTGCATTTGTTGCTCATTAAACAATGCCTTAAAGGGCTTTTTGTAAAAGAATATGTTCATCTTCCATTTGTGATTCTTCATTCGAATAAAAAAAATGAAGCTGAAAATGAAAAAAACATGAATTGCACAATGGAAGGAACATAAATTTGTCACAGTACTGGCAAACAAAAAAGGAAATATTTTTCTTTCTTCCACTACTAATAAAGTTCTGTGGCAGAGTAAGTTTACAGGCATTTCAGACCCCATGGTTTTATCTGAGAGAGGTCTGAATCTAGCAGACAAATGAAGGACTGATCAGGCAAATTTAAGTACTGCCAGTTTGAATTTGAAAAGTTTGGAATTTGGAGAACGCACTGTGAGGTCTCTGAGTTTGCACAGGGAGCACATAAATCTCAGGCATGAGTTCCCCTGAAGAAGAACTTCCTCTTCTCTGTCTTAATCTATGGTTAACTTAAAAACAACTTTGCTGACAAAGTCCACGCTCCAAATTCATAAAATTAATCAGAAAATTAATTAGTAAAATCTAGTTAGGGGTGTATAAATCACAGAGAGAATAAAGCACATAAAGACCTCAGCCCTCTGACACTGCTGAAAGTTACTCCTGGCATGAGAGAGCACAGACATTTCCATCTGGAAATTGCTATACCAATTCTTTTTGTCCCAGGACCTAGTATGTTTTACGTAATTGCTACAGTAATTGCTACACGAACCTCTATGCTCTGCTTATTACTTGGGTGTAACACAGTGCAGAATCTAGCAGATACACAAGGCATTACACTGAAACAACCGGAAACAAAAACTGTTGGTTTTGAAAGCTAAGGTCTGTTAAAAATATGTGTGGCATGAGAGTTGAGTTACAAGGCACTTAAGCACAGAAACTGACTGCAACACCTCAGTTTCTAACTCTTTTGAAGAAATCAGTGTTTAGCTGTCAGTTGAGATCTGACCACCTCCAAGGATATTCTGCCTGGAAGAGAATTAGCTGTGCATTTTGCCACTACTCCATATAGGAGTATGTTTGATAGGACCTCAGCCCTCTCTGATAAATGATTAATCAAAGTGCATTCAATTACAAATCCATGAGATATATCTGCTCAACTGTAGAAAAGAATGGAATAGACTGCAACAGAACGCACGGGAAATGATCTTGTGCTTACCAATGTATCATCAGCAACCCTTGGATTGAAGCTGCTGGATAGGTTTAGCAGCTTGTTAGAAAACTAGTGCTTTGCTGCGGGTTACTAAAGGGCCCCGTATACATTTGCTGCACAGTTAATACACATGGCAAAGCCACGTCTAAAGAATCTAGTCTTGAAAGAGGTGGCACATGTAGAGATTAGAAACTTTTTTGGCAGCATGAACTTGGGAGAGTAGTTATGTCACGAAACGGCAGGAGTGCCTCTACGCATGTAACAGGAGCGAGAGGGCCAGTGCACATTCTCCACGCGGTAGGAACCTGGGCAGAGCACACTGAGTCTCTCCTCTAGCCGCTTTGCTCAGGTTTCCTAGCTATGTAAAGCAGGGAAGAAGACAGAGAAGGTTGATGGCCACAGAAGCACAGCAATCCTGCTAACTGTGCCCCCCGCAACAACTTCACACACATTTGCACGTACTGCCTCAGAATCTGCTTCCCCTGCAGTTGCCTCCAGCACCCCAGTTCCCCTTTCTCCATAACCCTATGCTCAGCTCCAAGGAGAACTTCCCTGCTGCACAAGTTTCTGGGACAGATTCATATCTCCTACATGGTTGATCCTGCCTATTTTTTTTCTCATGCTGAAAGCTCTGTACTACACAATTCCTCTGTATGCTTCACATCTTCTAGATATCCCACCAGAGGAGGAAACATTGGTTGCCGAGAGCATACAATACCACCACAAACAGAGACTGAATACTGGTAAACTTTTTTTTTTTTTAAAAACACAAGGGCCCAAATATGTGACTCTGGCTACCTGTGACACCAACAGTTTGTTCCTCACCCATTAATTTCAGAATCCTTCTCAAGGAAAACACCAGTGCAACACAGAACAGCAATAAATACTACTGCAAGCTCAACCACTTTGCCACAGAACGACAGCAACTGTTCACTCATTCCATAGGCAGCTGGACTTTTTGGTAGCAGAACAGAGCTTCAAAGCCACCAGTAGGTACATTTGGTGGAAATAATATAGGAATCTTTCCCTCATTTTGCTAACATACTGTCCCAAGCTTAGAAATAAGATAAAGGACATTTTTCAAGTGAAGCAGAATTTAAACAAAGGCAGCAATTCAATCACTTACTGAGCACGCTGCTGCCAGAGCCCCAGCTGGGGACTTGGATTCTGGAGGTAGTATTTACTTCATTCCGGGAGGACAAGTAAGGGGCTTTTCTCAGCTGTAGTCTCTATAAACAAGTATTTCCTACTTTATTTTTTTTAGGTAAGTTCTTCATTTTATAGTGCAGCCCTAATGCTTTTTTCCAAGCAAGACACCATGAAATCCTACACAAAATTGGACTACATTTAAACACAGGATAAACTGATGCAGCGTGAAATTGTTAATGAGGGGCCCTGATCCTTTGACCCTCTAATAATCACCTGTCATTCTTAATTTTATGCCTGGAAGTTAAAATCTAATCTGTTGTGACAAAATTGTGCAATTGGAGAATTGCAGAGTAAGCACTTTGCCAGCTTGGAACAACACTGGACAGGATGCTGGGTTTCAGCACGCGGCAGCGGATTTTCACCACACGGAGAGAGCTCTCCAGAGCATAAAAAGTATGTAGGAGTTTTCAAAAACCCTTCAGCGTGAAAGGTTGCTGACTAACCCCATCAGTTCCTCAGAAAATCAGTACATGATTAATTGATTTGCTCCTTACTATATTATTGATAAACCATTACTAAGCTGCTTTGGATTAAATATGTTTGTTTGCTGGAAGGTCTAAGTGGAAACATTTCTGCTACATTTTCCTGGGTAGCCCCCAGCATGGTTCAGCACGAATTTCTCCTGCAGCTCCACACAAAATCTTAGATGGCAGCAACTCCACTTGCGGTCACACTGCCCATCTTCCCACGAGGTACCTGAAAAAGAGAACTGTACTGGAAACTGAGACACACCACATATCACTTCCTTCTGCAGGCACCTTTTTTAATAGAAAATTAAAAAAAAGAAAAATCTGTATTGCCTGTACTACAGATACCTGTACAGAGTGTAAACTTTAATATTTCACCAGATATGCAAATAATTCTGGAGAAAGAGTTATCAAGCACCTTCATTTCAATGCATTTTTGATATTTACAGTAAGACATACCTGATTAAGTGTATCAATAAAATGAATTAACAGTTATAAAAAAGTTATATAAAAGAATTTTAAAATGTTCTGTATAGTTTGTTACCTTTTGTGATAAATATATAATTAAAGAGGAAGTTATCACATATTTAAGACCCAGAATTGTCTCTGTTTATAATGTGAAGACCTAGAGGAGAATCACCTAGGAACTGAAGAGGGAAAATGGGGATGTTAGTAGCTAACTGCTCAGGTCACCAGACTGCAAGGGGTAGCGTTCTGGCAGAAGGCTCCCAAATCCTGTTTTGGTCTGTTGTTGCAGGTAAGCTGCCCTCCCAATACACAGGGCGGATAGTTAACTTCTCTCCCCATTACATACCACTATTTTGATATAAGAATGTGCGTTTTCATTTTCCCTCCCCACTTCAGACTCCATAGTGATAGTAAAAAACATTTCACCTTTGTTTTGATTTCCAGTATAACTTTTTGCTGTTACTGAACACTGGCATGTGAACAGGACACCACCATCACTTATTTTATAAAGCCCTAAGACACAGAGGTTCTTCTTGAAATATCACATTTTTAACTGCCATGGTTTCTCATGGTCTATGAAAAGACATGTCAAGTTTGCAAAAGAAGATAAATGGTTAGGATGAGATTCAAAGATCAGTTTCAGGCTTATAATATAGGAGGAAACATAAAAATATCATTAAAAATCCTCAAGATGCAAAGAAATGTGCTTCTATCTCTTAAAAAAATTAAAAAACTTTCAAATGAATCAACATCCAATGTTTGACAAACAATCAACAATTGAGACTCTCATCTAAAATCTGTTTGGTGGATTTTAGGAAATTACTCCAGAACCCACATCACTCAAGTGAAAAAAAAAGTCTCTTAAAAACATTGTACCTTGTCAGCCAATGGATAAGGCACTTCTGTAGCAAGAATGAGAAGGCAAGATTCAGTTTTGAAAACTGGAGCATGCTGGCAGTGGAAGGAATGCAGTTAGGCGTTAGATGTGTGTTGTTATTAGATGTTCTCACCCACATCTATTCATCCTTGGGACCCACGGCTGTTCCTCAGCTGAAGCTGGAGCCAGCTGCACTTGTGCTGAGCTAAGCATGCCTCTGTGCTGATGAGCTGCCAGCCTCGGGACCAAATCACATTGTTCTCTCTATTCTGTACTTCAATTTTGCCAAGAGATCCTTCCTTCTAGCCCAGCACACATCCTGCTAGGCCACCACATTCATTTTTAAAAGCAAGAAGACAGAATCACTAGGAACAAGCAGCAGCTGGATGCAACCTGGGCAGCCCAGTCTTGCCTAACTGGTACAAAGTGGTTATTGCTAGCGTGTGTGGTTGCATGTCTCCGTTCTGGCCTGGCACTTATCTTTAGGGTCTGATTGTGCTGGGAGGAGTGAAGCATTTACAGTACGTTTCCAGGAGTCTGCTGCTCTAGCTTGTTTTAGTGCTCAGTTTCTTTCTATACAGTCCACTCCAACTGTGTTGTCAGGGCAGCGGCAAGAACGGCCTCCCGGGGTCGCCAGGCAGAGGTGAGTACAGCCACCGTTATTCACTGTGCAATAGTTATGTCCTGAAAAAGAGACGCAGAATGTTAAAGAACAGCAGAACAAAGCGACAAATCACATCTTCCCCTAAAGTGTAGATTTCATGACTACACTAGAGGGATGAGCCACGCTGAGGTTAAGAGTGAAACTTTGGAAGATAAGAGCCATCATATCCTTTGCATGAACTTCTGTTTTTACCTGAAAAAAAGGCCCAGTTTATTTGTAAAAAAATAGGACAAACAAAGTAAATAAATTTGGCTGTTCGTGAAACATGCTTTATAAATTGGCTGAGTGGTCACACATATAATAGAATGAAGAGATGGTGAGTAAAGAAATAGGGAAGTGAAACAGAGGAGAAACAAGTCCAAAATTCGACAGGATATCACCCCTGGACAGCAGCCACCACAATTACACAGAAGAATGATCCATTAAAACAAAGACAAAAAATCTAGGAGCAGTGGAGAAGAACAATAATGTTGAGCAATAAAATGAAAAAGACAACAGTGGAAAGAAGGTGACAGGAAGTCGAGAGAGAAAGAAAACATTTTAATAGACATATGGCAAGTGGGAGGTGCCAAGGTTCTGAATAACATAAACCTAAGCATTTACTCAGAGCAAAAAACATTGTCATACAGAACCATGAATTAAGCAGTAGTAACAATCAAAAATTCACAAGTATAATGTTCATATAGATCTTTTTTATATCCAGAAGAAACATTCACTTAAATTATTCAATTTGTATAGTACAAAAACATAAAAAATATGCAGATTGAACCCAAACTAACTCTGTGGGGTTTTTTTCTTTTTTTTTTTTTCAGTCTAAAGTAAAAGACCAGATCCCCTACAAGTCCAGCAGCACTGGAATAAAAACAATGCAGACTTTTCTCCCAACTGCAAATTGCTAAAAACAATATAACTAAGCAATGGCATTGCTTCCCAAAGAACAAACTGTTATTTCAAGACTATCAACTTTCTATCTTCTAAGATTCACATGAGGCTTTTCAATAATACATCTGAGAAGCTTAGTGTTCACAGAGCAGAAGGATCTGCCCACCCACCCGACCACCTGCTGTTTTCTGAACATTCCTGTTTTTAAAACACTGGATCCCACGTCCCAGAACATCTGGAGACTATGAGGTTTCTATAGTTTTATATTAAGAATATATAAATAAAATTTGTATATAAAAGGCCCTAGCCATGAATATAGCATTCTGTTTAGAAGATGGCAACATAACATCTTTTGTTACAGTAGATTTTCACCTTGCTCATAATCATTTTGATTTTTCCATAAAGGGCAAAACAGGACCTTTTCCCCCTCCCCACTATGGTTCTATACGGAAACAACTGCTTTTATGGAACAAGTTTCCAGTCATTTTTAACTTCTCAACAAATAAAAATTGAAGCAATAATCAGCCCCTCACTAACTACCTAGACTGGTCGGCAGGTCCTTGGTGGGTGCTGCTGGTAAATCATTTACACGCCAAGGTGCTGTACAGCTGAAAAAAATTGAGAAATATCTGGATTACCTCCTGGGCACTGTGCAAAGGCTGTAGTGATTCCATAGAGACGAGAACGCTTGTGAGGCTGGAAGTTATCATTTTCTACTGAAACTGAGCGATCCACAGCCACAACAGCATCCCTTCAGAAGGTAGGAGAGAACATATGGAAGTGAAATGAACTTGAAAGTACACAGACAAGAAAAAAAAACAAAAGAAAAGGTGGGGAGAAGAAGAATCTGGAGCTGCTTTTTGTCATGATTAGGTAGCAACTTCAGAAGCAGAAATGCAGCAAATGAGACCCCATCTTTCCTAGACAACTCAAACACAACTCCTATTCTAGGCACCAAAGAGATCTAGCTGCAGGAAACCCCTTCCAACATAGAGTTGCATCCCTCTAAAGGAACATAACTCCAGTACTCGCAGTGGCATAGCTGACATTAGTTATTATTCATAATGATTATAAGGACTGTTGTATTTCAGTTGGAGCCTGATAACCAGAAGACAGGAATACAGCTATGCAGAAGCAGTCATTTCTTTCTAGAAGCAAAAGTGCAGACAACTGACAGAACTGTAAAATTGCTTCCCATGTATGCAAGAATGTTCTAGAATGGTATTTCAGAGCTATTTTCTGAACATTCTAGCTTGGCAATTCTTACTTATTAATAGTTCTTCCTGTTGCAATTGATGGAATCATTTGTGTAGCAGGTTTGCAAATACAACTCACATCGCTACAAATTCAAGTAAAAATATAGATTTAAAAACATATGCTCTGTGAACTTTTCTAGGAATTCTAATAAATTCTTATGTCTAGAAGTTTTAAAACATTTTCAATGAAGAGTGTTGTCAACAGTAAAAATGTCTTTTTCTTGTTTCTTGTTGAACATTCAGTTAATACTGAGGATAGAAAGGCTCAAATGAATAATTTCTGTCTTTTGCATCACAGTAAGGACAGCCAGGAGGCAAACATGTAAACTCCCACTCCTTTCCCAAAACTGCTCAGGGTTAAAAGCGTTTTCTTAAAGGACAAGCGATTCTGTTGATACCCCCTCCCCCCAGGAACTGGCAACATCAGTAGGTCAACTCTACATATTCACTCCACCCTGCATCAGCTATTGCCAGGAAAGGAAGGATAAAAAAAGAGAGAGAGAGAGGAGGAATGTGCCAGTGGTCAAAAATGAGAAACACAAGTGTTTACTTCAGCTTCTGACAGAGGGAATAACAGATTAAAGCATTCCATAATGTCTTTAGCAGATAACATACCTTCGCCAGTCTGTGTAGTATAAATTCTTCCCATAGCTTGTAACACTAAAAGGATACTGAATTCCTTCAACGATCTTTCGTCGACCAAGCTGATTAGGGTTCATGCATTCCAGTCTCTTGGTGCCTGAATACAATGAAACAACTAAGTCTTTGTACCAGACCAAGAGATCTCTGATGGGGGAGGAATGATAAGCATAAGCACACAGGCATGAACACAGTAAAACTTTCTGAAAGTCTTTCAGTCCCCTACCTGGCCAAAGCCTTGCCCATGCTACAGACTGGACGGGCAAGCACTTTGGTGGGACAGTGCTGCCCAGCACAACATCTAATTTACAGGTTCTCACATGTACAGTATAGCCATGGCCATCACTCACAAGCCAACTCTCTTGGTACAGGTGCAAGCAGCCTACTACACACTTGGAGAACAGCATCAGTGAGCATAAACAGCCATCAGCTGGTCTTAAGGAGGGGTTTTCAAGATTAGGGAGATTAGAAACAAAGGCGACTTTGTAATGACAATAAGACATTCTGTAGGGTAAATTAGACGAGGCAATGCTTTTTCTGGCCTTAAATTCTTATCTGTGAAGAGATAACTTCTTAAACAAAGGTCTAAATACTGTCCAAAACCTATCTGTGTATAAGAAATATAGATGTAAACCTGTTACATGTTCCTAGAAAGTTACTTAGAATTTGAGACTTTAAGTTTGCCCACAATCTCATGCAAATTCGAAAATGCTATTAACGAAGTATGATTACTAAAGGCAAAGAACAAGGTATGAAGTCTTTGATACAGCCCAAAGAAAACTATCTTTTCAGGATAGGACATACTTAGGTCTTCTACTATTACAAAGATACATCATCTCTTTACCTGCATCTACCCAGCACAACATTGAGGAATAAGTATCAAATGTCAGCCCATTTGGTAACCCCAGATCATCTTTAACAAGAATTCTTCTGTTTGTGCCATCCATATAGGAGGTTTCAATTTTGGGAGCCTCTCTGTTCCAATCAGTCCAATACAAGTTTCTAAAGAGAAAGAAAAAAGGCAAGAATTAAGACAGTGATTGATTGCAAATGATTTTGTTAATTTAAGAAAAACCTCTAAAGAAACAAAAATAACAAAACAAAAAAAATAGGTAAAGCCGTAAGAACTATATTGTGCTTAAATACAGAAGAGAAGCATAGTGAAGATTCATTAACTGTTGTAATCCCCATTAACAAAAAAAAAAAAAAGAAAAGAAGCACATACACACATGTGCATATGTACACATACGCAAAATGCTTTTGGTAGGCATTTATGGGATTCATTTAAAGTTACATTTTCCTTTTCAGTGCACTAAATAAGCACCTTGCAACATAACTAATCAGAGTATATCGTGATTTTGGGAGAAATCTCAGAGTGATTAGCTCATTAACACTGTATTACTAACAGTCATTTGTTAGTGACTATTTTTAGTTCGGATGCACTTTCCAAATTAACAAGGCCCATGAAGTAAACATCTTTGTTGCTCATTATCTAATACTAGGAATAAATCTACTGGGAAACTGAGAAGCCTGTACTGCTTGCTCTGAAGCCCGAGCTCTGCCAGGGTCAGTGTGGTTGTGCACAGAACACAGGTTTCCCCTTAGGCTGATTATGCTGGTGCCTCTCCTATTCCTTCACACAAGCAAGTGCATTTCTCTTCTCTACCCTGCTGTCATGTGATGCTCACGCACAGCTGTTTTCACCTCACAAATATCTGACTTAGTTGTAAGGTTTGTATTATTATATAAATGAGAGAAGTCAGTACCATTAGTTTTTCATTTAATTTCCAACCACCTGCAATTTCAAGTGCTATAGGCACCAATTGTTTGTTTGTTTTTTTGTTTGTTTTTTTTTTTACTACAAATCTTGTTTCCAAACATCTGGAAAGAGGATGCATCTTCCAAAAATCTCTCACTGGACAATATACTACATGTGTTCACAAATGAATACAGCACACACATAACAGCATTCCAAATGCCTCACATCAACTGAGCAATCATTTATTAGAGCTTTCCAGAAATTCATGACCAAAAAGGAAGCCTCTCTGCTTCTGTGCTGAAGAGTTTTTTGACTGAAATGTCTCTTCTCAGCAGTGGCCTTGCTGCAGGAACGCGCACCAAGTTAATAGCAGACAAGTTCAGAAGTTAATGAACACCTATTCGGCATTATCCTGGGCCCTCTATTTGGTTTTTCCCCTGTTTTTGTTCCAGTATTCAAGGAAAATAATGTCAATTGATCAAAGACTACAAATAGTATGTCTGTTTCTGTTTTTGCAGACAAGGTCATAGCCTGAAAAAAATGTAAGTTGTCTTACTGAAATCCCACAGGGCAATTTTTGTGATTGTATTTTACAAGGCCAATTCTACAGTATTTAGTTATCTGTATTTTCAGGAAAACAAACAAAAAAATGCACATACATTTAGTATAACCTTCTCAGGCAGCTGAATAATGGAAATGACAAATGACAGAAAAGAATTTTTGAAGAAAGAATTTTTGAAGAAAGAATTTTTGAAGAAAGAATTTTTGAAGAAAGAATTTTTGAAGAAGGGATACTGTACAGGAAGAATGTCTGTCACTAGTAGTGATTTGTTTAATGTAGTATTTTAGTCCAGTAATCTTGCAAAAAAAAAAAATCTCTTAGGAAAGGTGCTTTCCATCTTGTAAAAAATATACAGAAAGAAACAAACATTTGCTAGTCCTTTCAATAAAATATCATGGGATTGTGCAGTTACATTTTAAAGACATTTTATTTTCAATATTCTACTTGGATATAGGCAACTGAATTTATTCAGTTTCTGTTTGTTAGTTGTTTTAGGAAATACAGTCCTACTGCTGTCTGGAGACAGACCAAAAATATGCTCATATTAAAGTAGTTAAAAAATTAATTAAATCAAGCTTTGCAAGAATATCCTGAAAACATATTTGTACCCTCTCATGGGATCTGCTACAATTGCTCTAGGGTTCACCAGGCCACTGTCAAAGAGGACACGACGTTGACGTCCATCCAGCTTAGCCACTTCTATTCTATCAAGTTGAGAGTCTGTCCAGAAGATGTTGCGACCTAGATGATCCAGAGCTATTCCTTCAGGGCTTCCCAAGTCTGCAAAAGAACACAGAAAATAACCTTAGCCATCATATTTACTCCCAATACACAGTATCAGCCTCATAAGCACAGCTTTTAATTGAGAAGAGTCTTTTCTCAGTTTTCTGACTGTGGTCCAGCAAAAGCCACTTCGTATGGAAAATGTTAGCACGTCAGAAGAGGAATGTGTATTTTTTTTTATGAAGCTGAAATTCTTGCAGGTGCCTCCAATGTGTAAGTAAAAGATCTATAATCAGAGAAAGACAGAAAATCCCAGTGCTAATACACCACTACTGAACACATCAGAACCTTGACCGGAATTCTGGAATTAAATAAGCGTCTGGAGTACTGGAGTGCCTAGGACCTCAAGAATAGTAAAATAGCAGGACAGTAGCCAGGCAGCAGCCTCCTCAGCTCCTCTCTTCTTCCAGTACATGGGCAAAGGTTTACTGGGATGCCAAAACCACTGCGGCTGGATGACCCTGATGGAGCTGCACCCCTCCCTGCTCAGGGTCACGGTGACACCAGAATCAGCGTCTGGCTAAAGGCTTCCCTCCGTCTTCTCTTCAGCATAATAGAGTTTCACCAGTGTCTAACCCAATTTACATATACACTGCTCTGCTACACTCAGACCCTAAAAGTTTACAGCAGAGAAAACACAGTACAGTTTATCAAAATCTTTCTTTACCCTCTTTAGTAAGCCAGGACACAGAATGGATTTTATAATTATTAATGCTCCCCTATGAACTTTAGAGGCACCCCTCTGAAAACTGAACTTATTCTAATTTAAGCCAATGCAATACTTGAAAGTTAATTAAGTTCCAAAGCACCAGAGATAGTGACAAATGACATTAGTTAACTGATGGAATTTAGAGTCATTTCCTTGTTTTTGCAGAGGAATTTTTGGAACATGTTTTGGAACTGTATGTGCACAGATTTCCTTGGTCAGTTAGCTGTTCCAAAAGCAACAGGAAATAGCAAATAATGACCTTATTGCTTTAGCCTTAGTAGTTCCTAACTCAAATGAAGGACGTAGAAAAAATACATAACACTTGAAGGTTTAATTCAGCCAGTGCAAGGACTGTTCTAGGCTTTCCAAGATCCATATATCCATTGAAAAAAAAAATAGCAGGTTGTGTGAGATATAAAGAAGCCAAAGGTAGGTACACACAGATTTTTAACTCCAGTTCTAATTCCAAAAGAAACAGGAAATACTGCATGTTGTCACTTCCAAAAGACGCAAAATGACTCTTCATACCAGTTAGCTGTCAAAGATACCTTGAAATGCAGATCCACACATTATCCAAATGTCCATGAATGAGGGAATGTAGCATGTCGGTCTTCTATTAATTCTCAAACTTATTTACTGCTAGCCATCGAACACCTATATGGGGGATAAACTGTATTTCTGGACAAAAGCCATTTAAGCCAGAAAACTGGATGCAGCTATCTTACATTTGCAAATTTGTTGTGAATAAGTTGCAGAATATCCTAGATATCTCTGCTTTCTTATCTGGATAGAATAAACATGTCCTGGACACATGTCCTTTTGGATGCCTGTCTGTTGTTGAAGGGGTGAATACGAACAAATAAGATGTGGACAAGTATCCCTGCCTCTGACTCTCAGCTCGCACACAAGGGGTAATGCTCATCAGCTCTGTACTCCTCTCAGGGCACTTAGGCATTCTTTAGCTTAGGTGCACTGACATCACAACGCTGTTTTTACTTCCCCAAGTGCCCATGTGGAGCAATACCTGTCATCTGGCAGGAACCACAGCACGTGCAAGTCAGACCTCCATAGGGAGTTCCTATCTCCTCTGTGCTACCAGCAGGAGCTGCTGAGGAAGGCCTCATTTTGGGTGAGGGTAGGTACAACCCCCAGGCAGCCTCTGGGATGAGAGGATCACTCAGTGAATGGTGGCAAAAGAGCTCCCAGTCTCTTTCAGAAAAGAGAGTGGCAGCAGTCAAGAGATCTGCTGCCACTGATGCACAAGAGCCTGTTCTCTGGGCAGCTTCCTTTCTCAGCTATGAGCCAGGAGAGTTAAAATGATCTGAGGAAAATTTCTTTCCTGTCTGCTTGACAATCAGCTAGAGAAACTGGCCTCTGTGAAGAGGGAAGGCAACACACATGCTTTATGTATCATCACGCTCTACCTCACTATCTTTTCAGAACACAACTGCTGTAAGGAAATAGACAGACTTGGGAAATAGACAGACTTGTACAGATGTGTGTGACTGGTAAGATTTAAGGAATTATGACAGAGGGGAAAGCTCTCCTTCCAGACCTGCCTCCACAGCTGCACAGGCCTTCACAGGCGATACAGCTGCAGAAGCTGATGAGACCTGGATGGGGCCCCGCAATAAAACATGTCTCTGCAAAGCAACCCAGCTCAAATCACAAAAGCTTAAACAAAAAAGTGCATTCCACAAAAATACATGTGAACTGAAGTAAGCAGCTGCAGCTCACAGAGGGAAAAAGGCAAAGATCAGAATAAAGACAGAAATTCTCATGGGTCTGCTGAAATAGAGAGATGTTTTCCTATTTCCTAAAGTTTTAAAAGTGTCAGTTTTGGCTAGCCATGTCCAGCAAAGACAACAACAGTTCAAATACTGGATATTTACCCTTGCATTGCTCTGATTCCTTATCAAAGAGCCAGTTAACATTTCATATAGAAAATAAAAAGCAGTAATTAGGAAGAGCAAAATGAAGAAACTTATGTTGCTACCTGTTTTGATGATGGTTGTTGGCTCTCCACCATGTAAGCTAGCTCTGCTGATTGAAGGGCCACTGATGTCTGTCCAGTAAACCATCTTCTCCATGCAATCATATGCAACTCCAATAATAACTTTGTCCTGGTGGGCAACAAGCAAGTTAGCAGAGCTCATACTAAATAACAATTATTTGCTAGCTCTACTAGCTTATGGGTCTAAGTCTCTTTGCCTGAAACTACATTTGCGGACAGACTTGGGGTGGGGAGGTGGGCAGAGAAAAAGTTAGGATGGCCAGTCACTGCAGCGTAGCTTAGAGAAGTACTTTCAGTTGTAAAGTCCCTTTTCACAACCAGACATCATTTACAATTATTTTAAGGTAGGATTGTGCCTATTAGTACTGAAATGCAAGTCTTCTTCACTTTCATCTGCATATCCTTCTAAAGAAGGATTGTGATGTTGTTTTGTGTATTGCTCCTCATCGTTTCTCTCTCAATCATCCCTTGACCTCAAGGAGGAGTAATGGCTTCATAAACTCTAACTGCTGTTCTGTATTCACCAATCTATGCACAACGGCTGAATTTTAGCAGTGCTACCTATGCATCATCACTAGGCTCAAAAAAACTCTAGCAATGTAAGTTTTAGCATTTTACCACTTTACCCTATAAAATGAATACTCCATAAATCATACTGCTGTAATAAATATGCTCAGAAGTGTGGAACATGCATACATAATGGCCTAGGTAGAAGAAAGTGTGACTAAAATTTGAATTCAAAGTTGAAAAACTTTCCTCCAAGCAAATGTGAAAGAATTTCTTGGAAAAACAATAATTTTACACTGATTCTTCAACCTCCTTTTTCATCTGGGAAAGAGATTTACCACCCACTGGGCCTACAAATAGATACAGGAACATGAACATGAAAAAGAAAAAAAGAAAGAAAGAAAGAAAAAACTATGTATCCATAGGCAAGAAGTACAGAGTATCAACTGAAGAAAAAAAGACATCAGAACTTAAGACAGTTTTGAGGAAGCGCGAGAACAAAAAAAGCCTCCTATTAGTCTTCAATAACAACAGAAGTGCAAGAGTCTCCTATTGCTCTTAACAGATCTGGAAGTTTTACATAAGAGTCAGAAATGAACAGAAAGCCAATGAAAGTCCAAGTGTGGCAATGTTTGTATGATGAGCTCTTGGCAAAAGCAATATCACAAATGTTACATTTTTAATACATGATACATTCTTTTAAAGGCAAATATTTTTTCTATAGTTCAGTTTTACAGTCCTTTACTAACTGCATCAAGAATTTGCAATGACAAATTGACAGGATACTGACATTTTTATGCAAGGTAAAAACTGAGTTTTGAACTTAAATAACCAAATGACATAGAAAATGAAACCTCTTTCATCTTTTCTACAGTTCTTTCCACAACACATGGCCTCTTATAGAAGACTACTTACTGGAATATGCAAGAGTGCTTTTGCTCCATTTTTCTTCATGTTGTTTCCCTCTAGGGGAACATGTTCAATTTTCCCACTTTGGGCAAACAGCAAGTGCGTTCCAGGGGGGAGGGGTATTATATCTGGTCGAACAGAGGGCCCAATAACAAGAGGAGGAGCAGCTGTGCTCAAGCCTTGTTGATAAAGAAAGAAAGAAATGGAAACAAAATTAGCCTGTACAACACCACAAGCCTCCATTCTCCAGGGAGGTGAGTTATCCCAAAGAGATGCAGGCCTAGGCATATGATCACTGAGAGAGCAGAGGACTCTCTAGTCCAAGCAGCGCTGCATTTCCAGCATGTGGCCAAGCCCCACACTGGGAAACTACGTAGTCTACACAGGAAGAAATGCTTTAACCACTTACATGGTGGCTGAACTCCTGGGCTGCTTCTGGTGCCATCAATTTCATTCCCATCCCTATCCACACACCAACAATATCCTGTGCTGGAATGACACTGAGTGGGGAGGTAATTCCCATGCTCGTCACACTGGGGAATGAACTGACCAACTCTCGGGAAGAAAGTGCCTCCACTTCCAACAGCTCGTTCTTGTTCGTGTTGACATTTGGTCTTCTCCACTTCTGTGGAAAGATACAGTTCAGTGAATATCTTATTTTAAGCTAATCATTTTGTTACATTCACAATTGATGTACACTGAGCAATTACAACATAAGGCTGACAGGGGATCTAATTAGTGTGTATAAGTACCTCAAGGGAGGCAGTGAGGAGGATGGGGCCCGCCTCTTTTCAGT
>JAWLRI010000436.1:782082-813242 GCA_034781795.1 Crypturellus tataupa | reverse complement strand
GTGTGCAGGGGGGTTGGACTAGATGACCTCTAGAGGTCCCTTCCAACCTTAGGCATTCTATGATTCTATGATTTTTGTCTTGAGAGGACTATGGCACTGTTACAAACCTTGGAAGCAGCAGATGCCTTCAGGGCACCTTCAGGAACAGTCTGACTGATGTAAATGTGAAGTTTCCTACCCAGCAGGGTTTGAAACAATAGCTGGAAATCCCTGGCTTTTCCTCTTGGGGTACAACAGCAAGGAACATGTAAATGGAGCTGAACTAAGTTTATTCCAACATCTAATTGGTTTGTGTCTATCCATGGGTTCTAAAATCTGACTAATTAGCCTGGCAACACAGTGTATAATGCTTTTATACATATTTAAAAGGGAGTCTCTGTTCAGTCACAAGAGAAAGTCATGACAAGAGGCTGATGCCAAGTTCTCTGAAACACTTGAGAGGTGTGACAACTCATTGCTCTGATGCACATTAGGTCTTCAAAAGCTTGGGTATGAAATTTGAGCATCCCTTCTACTCCAGTGCGTGGTACACACAGAAACACACATACACTGAGAAATATAAAATACGCAACAGCGATATCACCTGCATGTGTTGCTGTAGAGATTACAGAGGAAAGATCAACTTTCAATCATGAGGAAATTAAGGGATAATCAGTTCTTTTGGTCTGAATTTTAAAAGTCTTGTCTGAAAAAATACATATTTTCATATGCTATTATCTTTTGAGAAATAGAGAACTTGATTTTAGATCAGAACATCGTTCCAGATGTCAAACAGCCTGATGAATCCAAGACATTTATTAATATAACCTATTCCCTTCTCAAGTTAACCAAATCTGGGTGAGTTCAGGGATCCCAAGTGTAATGTAGAAGTGCTCTGTGCACTGGGAGAGAAAGAGCTATTATGGAGCTTATCTTCTTATCAATGATTTCCATAGGCCATTAGAAATACGTCTGCAAAATGTCTGATGAAGAGGCTTAAGCTCCACAATTCCATTTATTCCTTTCATGCTTTTACATATGGGCGACATTGGTGGGCATTATTAGTTGTACGTGGCTCCGGCTGTGCTAAACACAAAACTATTCCATGTGCCTGCAGACTACTGCAGTGCAACAGTCATACAAATACAAAACAGCATAGTTGGGGGTTTTATTATTTATTTACGCTAGTTATGCAAGCAAAAGCTTTGGACAAGTTTCATGCACCTGGACAAAATTAGTGAAACATAACGGCTCACTCTAAACAACTATTTGGCCTCAGCTTTAATGTGGGTGGTGGAGAGCCTTGAGAGATCCTACACAACCAGACCCCAAAGGATTCATTATCTGCCTCATTCTTTATTAGCATGCATTCAGTGAAATACGTAGATAAAAATATTGAATTGCAGTAACAGATAGAGCCATACTGCTCTTTTAGAGGTCATATTACGTGCACTATGCCCATGAGAAAGCAGAGAGAAAGAGTATTGGTAAATTGACCCCATCCTGTTTTTGTTTTGCAGTCCATCTGTATTATCTTTGAGATGCACTGTTATCTCTTCCTCAGCAGGGATATAAAAATAATTCTAGAAGTAGACCAGTTGTCCTGCCTTCCCCCAACTCCCAGAATTAGAAAATCTCCGACATCTTACAAATGCCTTACAAATTTTCAAAATAAAAAGACTCGATAAATTTTATGAAAAAGGAGTTAGCAAATACAAACTATGCAAACAAATATATTAACTCTCAACTAGGAGCAAGATTCTTTACATAGAATACACTCCTATAATTAGGAACTTGAAATTTGAACAGACATCAGTATTTTAAGATATAACTCACATTTATATCTGCCAGTTTGAAACAGGAATACAGAAGCTTTGAAGAGTACCTATATTGCAATGATCAAACTCACCTCACAAACATTCTGCTTATGCAATTAACCCTACTAAAGTCAAGAAACTAGACAAAAACTACTTCCCAAGTCAGAGTTCTGTCTCTAGAAGACTGTATAGTTTGTGTTTTCTTTGTTAAAAGCCTATCAGCACAGATTTTCCACTGCATAAGGAGATGCTGAATACCTATTTCCACTCACTTTCAGTGGTAACTATATCTTACTATCTCTGCTGCTGAAAGTGGTTCTTATAGATATTTATCATAAACATTACTTATACTATAAAGTAGAATATGTTGTCTTCCTTAAAGACTAGATTCACTACATTTAGTTTCACCAGCAGCATCTTCCCTGCACCTGTAGCAAGGCTGTGGGATGATATTTTCGCCCCTCCGGATGCAGCCATTCACTTGAGCGGGTGTCAGAGAACACAAGAAGACTTCTTAACCTAAGAGTTTGTGTTCTTAGCTCTGAATGGGGAGCCTCCTAAGTGTCAGTACATAGATGATAGCCACAGTCTCCTTTGAGAGAGAGAGAGATACCTGGTCAATATAATCGCTGGATTATCCAGTGGGTAACTCACGTTATCCTAAAGCAGACACTGACATCTGGTCAGCTAAATCAAGGCCTGAACCAACTGCCGCTTAGATTTCCAGTCACTATAAAGACGGTCTCCACAGCTAGCTTAGAGACGCCTGAAGGAAAGCAAGCTGCATCGCAGCCCAGCACTGCAGCCTAGGAGGCAATGGAAGCACAAAAACTTTGATACAGGCGACAGCTGGTTGTGAAAAGGAGACTGTTTATGTAATTATACATTTTCTCAGTGCTCTTACGACAAGATGGTCTTATTACGCAAACCTTAAATTGTTTTAATTGGATGTCTGAAATGAGGCTAGCTATGATCCAGTTGAAAAAAATCAGATTCACACAGTAAATAAAGCACATTCCTTCACCTCATTGAGTTAACAGTACGAAATTTGATATAACATATATCAGGCACTGGCATGTACTTAGATGGCACAGGGACTACCTTGCAATTCAACTGCCACACAAACATTATGGCTAGTAACTTTTATTTCCTTCAGCACACTGGTCTGATAAAGGTATTCAATGCTTTCCCTTTAATATAACCAGCTATATTTCATCTAATCATACTCTTTCAGAGATACAGAACAGTTCACATTAGGAGAGTTTTCTCATCTCTTTGACTCCTGCATAACAAAAGCTTCCACTAACTACAGTAGATAAATACTATTTTCTCTTAATTCCTGATATAACTGTGTTCTTTTATCTACTGCTATTCCTGATTCTCGAAAATGGAAAATAAGTCATGTCTATTTTAAGGCTCCATTTGTATTTCTATATTGCATTTTAGTTGGGCCTACAAGACAGCATTATTTTTTAAACACAGTACTACATTGTAGGTTACCCTAGTTTGACAAATGACTAAAATGTGAAAAACACCCAATTCAATGGGGAAATATCACAAAGTATCTTGGTATCTTTAGTAAGTTCCAATCTTATTTTGTCTTGGTTTTAAATTTTCTTATTAGAAATTTAGTTTCTATATTAGGATTCTGGAGAAAAATTTACAACTATAGTTCACATGATTTGTGGAAGACAAATAGGCTGCAAAAAATGAGAACTACACGACTCAGTGACTAGAAAAAATGACCTCATAAAATCAACAGATCATTTCACACAGCCACACGAAAAGTTATACTTTCAGGAATACCCGTATAGATCATCTTCTGAAGATGAAGACCCATGTTGGAAAATGATGACTATGAAAAGCTACCAGAAGATAGTCAATTCAATGTAACCACCCAGCTGAATGCTGTAGAAAGTGTGAAAGGGCATAAAGAAGAACTCAGCGTGTACACAGGGAACACCGAACAGGTATGGAGAAGCAAAATTATTATCATCTCATATGCAATTTGTGAGATCATTCATAGCTTACTGTGTCAATCCTGCTGTCCAGAGGTCAAGATATCAGTGAAAACTTGAACCAGTGTACAGAAAATTGCTCCTAAAAGGGAAGCCCTAGTTTAAAACAGGGATCAAAAGCCAGACAAAGAATTAACGTTCCATGGACCACATTACTCACAAGTTGGACTGGATACGTAGAATGGTGTATTTTGAACTCAAGCAAAATAAATTACTTTTCCCATAAAATTAAAATTTCATTCTATGTTTTAAAGACAGTTTTGTATTTGCTTTATAAACCACCATTAGCAATCTAGAATTCGCAAGTCACTAAACTCTACCATTCTAACTTGAGAAAATGAACTGAAAAATAACATCAATACTGGAGGCAGGTCAGACTAAAAATATGCATATACAGATTCCCCACAAAAGCAAAAGAACAACCAGAAGGTGGAAGAAAGTAAAAGCCATATATGAACATTCAAAGTTTTTCATGAAGATCACGAAGGAAAACTCTTGTAGCACTGCACAAGATGATAGTTCATGGATTTTTCCAGAAGTACCGAGGCTGAGAAACAAGGTTGTATATGACATCTTCTCTTCCTGATTTCGCAGGAGGAATTACAGCCTGATACATTATACCAAGCTCAATTATTTAGTTTTGTGCTATCCTTCAAAAATCTGTAAAGACCTGAGAGAGTTACTCAAACAGGTTTACACTGAAAAGTTAAAACTTCAGAAATGTTTTAAAATCGTATCCAAAAATCAAAGAGTACTTAGAAATTTCTCATTTGGATTCACCTCATTCTTCACATATCACAAGAAGTAATACTATGATTTTTAACTGTTGTTCTCAGTTGTTGCCAAAAAACCAAGACATAAAAAAGGGAAACAAAATAACACACTTCCCTTTGTCCATTCATTTTGCTTTGCAATTCTTCTCTTATTGTGTTGTGCTCTCAGAGCATTTCTCATGTGGAATGGATTGTATACAGACTAACAGGACTACGTATGGCTCTTAATGGTCATACCCCCAGTCTAAGAATCTGGATTTGTTTCTGTTTAGTAAACAGTGTCTGGGGTCTGCAGGGGCAGAAACACTCAGACATCTGTTTTTTTGAAATGGAAAAATGAAGCGTGAGGGAATAATAAGGCACAGACATTCCTAACAGCTGGAAGCAGTGGGACATTCTAACATTAACTCTTTCATTAACCCGCTGGCTTTCTCTGGAATTACTGTAATGCTACAGATACTTTCCTATAGTGTTTTGCCCGTGAGAACTGATAAGTGATTTCTAATGCCAAAATCAATAGGTTTTTTGCAATGTTCTGATGCAAGACCAAAATGTGCAATGCAAACTCATTACTTGCCATGTCCACTTGTTTTAAGAGTTCCTGTTCAGCACTGGCTATATTCAACAATATGTTTCATAAAATAATAAAGTTGCCCAAATAAACAGCAATTGTGCAGCAAAACAAATGAGTATTTGGAGAAATTAAATTTTCCGTACTGTTAACAAAGTTTTCAGTTACTTGGCTGAGGTTAATTAGATCAAAACCTTATTGGATAAAAAAAGGGAAAAGGAGCCTCTAATTAAAGCTAAATACAATAGATTCTCATCTGGAAGCTCCATCCTCAAACAACTTGTTTTGCAAGTTAAGTGCTAAAATAAACTAAGCTGCTTTCCATTAGGCTTCAGAAAGTACATTTTAAGTGTAGCTACAGGAAATGATCAACTGCTGGATTGTTGCATATACTCATACTACTTGAGTAACAGATGACATCCTAAGGGCAGCTCTTTTTCCATGACCTCACCTCTGAAGGAAGAGCAGTTAAGATTGTGAACACCGCCATTGATGCAAACTAGTAGAGCAAAAGCATAAATCTCCTGTATAGGGTTCGACAAAAGTGAGATTTGCTGGTTGCAGCATTTCATGAGCAGAACTGAGGCAAATATTTCTAAAGCATGTTCTACTGGTAGAGCAAAACAGCATTAATGAGAAAGACAGGCACACAGGAACTATAAATAGTTTATATAGAAATACTAGATAATTCTCTATCACTGGCATTAATATGAAAAAGCAAATAGGCATTCATGCATAAAAAAATAAGTTAAATAACACTGAAAAACTAGCAAAAAACTGACAAAACCTACAGCTTCAGAACTAAATGCTGCAACCTCCTACAATCTACACCTTGCTTTTTTTCTCTCTCTCTTTTTTTTTTTTTTTTTTTTTTTTTTTTGCCTTTCCAATGAACACATCTTTACCTTTTTGGTTCAAAGCATTAGTACCCACTAATGCATAAAGCAAAAAACTCAGAATTAGGGATAATGGTGGTAAGCAGAGGAGCAAAGAATGTTCCAGCTAGAGAGCAGGTAGTGATGCTGTATCATGCAGACAAGCATGTTTAGGCAAGCTTCAATTATATAGGAAGAAACCTTTGTTTAAAAAAAAAAAAAAAAAAAAAAAAAAAAAAACCAACAACAACAACAACAAAACAGCTTTGAACTACCAAGACTTGGACGTCATTAAGACCAAAGTGCCAATGTGGATTTATAAAGACAGCCTACTCAGTCACACTGCTTCTTGCCTTCTTCCCATCTGATCCTATGACTTTTGCACTCTTTGCTGCATAGCTCAGAGCTCCAATCTGTAGAGGTGCAGGGTCTCCTGCCTGATCGCAAGCATCTTAGGTAGCAGGAAAAGGGGCTTTGAATCTGCTCAGAAAGAAGGTCTTATTTTTTGAATGAGAGCATGCATCATTTTAGAAAACCTAAGTGCTGCCTCCTGGTTTTGCCACGCTTTTGAATGAAAGTAACCACAGCAATGGTCCTTGGTGCTTAAGCGATCCTTACATCTTATTTTAAGCATGAGCTCAAGATCAGGGGTTTAAGACTTCAAGACCCAAACTGCAGAGCACACATGCAAGAGCAAAGTGCAAAGGGATAAAGAAACTTCTGCTGAATAGGGAACAAGCTGAGAGAAAACAGCAACATCTAAGCGTTAATTAAAAACTGGACTGATTAGAAACTAACTGGTTAGTTTTTCTGGACTCCTCCTGACTATACTGGAGAAATCAGGCATCTAAATACCACTGAAGACACTAATGCAAGTACTCTGGTTTTATCCTTCATTTTCCTCTTGTAATTGTTCTTCATACATTCCATAAGACATCTAGAATTGTTGGCAGTGCAAATGAAATACAACCAGTTATTCACCAAATCAGTGTGTCACCAAATGTCTACATGCTGCAATCAGAAAATACTACCAGACTGGGACTAAGGACTGCTGGGACTAGAACAATTAAAACGTAATACGGGGGATGTCGAGCAGGAGAAGGGCTAGTAGCCAAGAAACAGATTCTAACACAAGATTGGTGAAGTTCAAAACTTGAGAGACTGTGGAAGAGAAAAAAAAGTAAAGACCACAACAAGAAAACATGCAATTCGATCCAGACAGGAAACTAATATATGTCATCCAATTCCCAAATTATATTTCTCTTCCTACTTTCAAGAACTATAAAATTTTACCTCCTAACACACACCGGAAACCATCCCCACGATAACCTGCCTTACAGTGGCAACTGAAGGAACCGGGTGTGTTGTAGCAGAAAGCATCTGGGTGACAGCGGCCCTGTTGACATTCATCTACATCTGCAAGATAAGAGAGCTATTTCAGATAACTGTTCTTCCTGATGAACAGTAAATGACAAATCCAAGTAGCAAATTAAATTACAAATCTGTTTTATGATTTTCAGGTGCCTATTTGAGGATATCCAAATAGGAAGAACGGAAGAATGTCTGTACAGAAATGCCGTTTAAAAATGTACGCGTATATTATCATTCTGACTTAAATTCCTGCATCTTCCTATTCTTAAATCAACAATGTTGATGTGTAACTCTTAACTCACAGTATTCTAGATTAACATGCCCATGTTTTGCAAGAAATAAACTTATGGATAAACACAGTAAGAGAGTAGGATTTGGCCAGCAAGTTTTCCAATATGGAAAATACTGGAATATAGCAGGGAGTGTAGTGAGAAGCAGCCTTACTTGAAGAAATGAAACACAGCACAGCATTTCTACAAATCCAGAATTCTAAGCATCACATATCACCAACTTAATGATATAAAACAGTATTATACAAACAGTCCTAGCAGATGACAATCTGCTAACAGCAACTACTGCAATTTTTATACCTACCTCATGTCTGACCAGCTGGAGCACAAATACTGAATAGTAAATTCAAACATGGGTGGAGGAAAGGATATGATCTTAATGCTGTGCTTGCCTAGGGGATTAAGTTACGACATTTCCTATTTTAAATCAGAAGTAACTACAGGACATGGCTTGGTTGGACAAATAGCCAAACTGTACAATAGAGTATTAAAAAGACCACAAGGAATAGTGCTACCCACCCTCACAGGCTCGCCCGTCACCAGAGAAGCCAGGGAGGCAGGAGCAGATGTAGGCAGACCCTCCTGTGTATACACACTGGGCACGCTGAGGAATGTCACAGTTGTGTGTGCCTGTCTGGCAGTGGTTTATGGTATATTCGACAGCTGCAGGTAACATTAATAAAAAGAAAAAAATTAATTTCCCTCCTCAAAGTGCAAAGCTTTCAGTGCATTTATAGAGCAAGCACATCTGTGAAAGTATACAAAAGAGAAAGCTTTGTTTTTTTTTTTTTTTGTTTTGTTTTTTTAGCTTTGTTGAGATATCCCTTTTCATTGATGTTACATATTTTAAAATGTTTTAAAAGGAAAGGGTCTCTCGGCATCTTACAAATATTTGTTAAAATGCAATACTGAAGAAAGGCCACCACAGTCAAACTCTAACATCCAAGATACTTTTGTTCATAGAGAAGAATCCTGGATGAAGAAATGTAAGGCATTTCATAGACACCTCACATACTAGCTAAGTGGCCAGTTCACTGCATTGGGAATTACTAGATATTCCACTATTCTAACTTCGCATTGACCTAGAGTTGTTGTCACTTGGCAACAAATAGGAACTGTGACTCACTCAATGGCAGAAAAACATATTTATCAAGTGAGAGAGATTTTGACTAATTCTGGCAGCTGGGGCCTCCCTGCAGTTACTTTCTCAGTGTTGACAGCAGTGACTCTGAAGGTATTTCATTGCTTTACACGTAAATCTATTTCAGTCTCCAGAGCGCTCCCCATGCTTACCTGATATTCCAAAGAAAAATAAAAGAGACTGATATTTAAAAGAGCAAAATACTACAGAATTGTTGATCCGAGAAGTATATAAGTTCACAACATGTGCATCTAGGGCCAGACTTCCAGCTCTTACAGCAAGGAGGCACTGGGACTTTCGTTACAAAGTTCTTACTAAGAGCTGTCAGAGCACTGAGAGCAGACTCCACAATGCTCTTTTCACCATGTATGCAGATGGAAACACCACAGTACCAGTATGAAAATTGCAAAATTTTGGAGTCACAGCAAGATCTGAAAAGAGTCATTTTCTCCATTTCTCTGGAACAAATAAGTCTGTTAAATCATTTAGGAGATCTGTTCTGCCTGAAGAAGTTTTAGACTGCAAAATTATCTATTTAAAAATGAATTTTAAAAGCACACATTTTAGAATTGGACTTCCTAATATGTTCAGTGTATAAATAGAAGAGGAGCATTTATTTACATCTCTCTTACGCCATTTGGTGAGTCACAGAGCTGGTATGAAAAAGTTGCAGTCCTAGAAAGGCTGGAGCAGAGCTGGTATCCCAGAACAAGAAGCAAAAGCACAAAGAGTGCAACTGCTGTCTCTGCAAAAGTTCAAGCTGTTTATGGACTATAAATCCCTCTCCTGGGGGATGGGGAACAAGAACACCACCACATTTATTTCCATCCTGCTGGATAAACACATTTCATCTTCCATTTGCTCAGTCTTATGAATGCAAAGATTGTTTTTGATTGAAGAAAGGGATCAAACTGAAACTATTCAAGCTAACCAAGGAATTACATGGCACTTGGAACAATCGTATCAGATCAGCTTCCTGGGGCAGTTACAGAATGATGCCAGTGAGGTGATGCCTGTAGAAAAGGTGGTTTCCTCTCAGGTCAAAGTGAGGTCATAAGGGCTTGGCGTGTTTGGAATAGCAAAACCAGGGCTGTCAAAGTATATAGTTGCTTTTTGACTTTGAATTTGTTGATTTGTCCCTTGATATCAGATATGAAGAGTATGATGCAAAAATAAGTTTCAAAAAAACTGTCAGGCTACAAAATTAAGACAAAAATTCTAATTAAAAAAGCTAATCTATATCCTATGCTCTATGCCCAGAGAAATTTCCCCACTGAGATTTCCAAATTGCATGTAGGTCAGATACCCTGTCCTAAATGCTACTAAACCATTAAAGAGAGTTGGAACTTCAGCAGAAGAGTCACAACCCATTCTCCATCTGTTATTTGTACATCTTGGAAGTTCATAACTTTTGATATTTGCAGTGTAACTGACATCCAAAAGAATGAGCTTTATGTTCACTAGGGTGAAACCCCTAACCAGGGTTTCCTTTTCTTTTCTATGAGGAAAATTTGCTTTCAATACACATTCTGCATAAACACCTTCAAACTCCGCAGCTACCACATGAAATTTTTAGTTTTGTTTTTGCTTGTTTGTTTGTTTTTTTAAAAAAGAAAAGAAAAAAAGACAGCTCTTGGTAAGAAACAGCCCTTGATAGAGAATCTAATCCAGCAAGTACAGATTAACTCAGGCTTTCTCTAGGGAAATATTTTAAAAATATTAAATAAACATAATTTAGTAACAACTACTGAATTTGGAGTTTTAATGGTACATTATCAAACCGGGCAGGTTTCCTCAGAATCTCAAATATTTTAACTGTGACATGATCTGTAATTGTAATTCCTTTTCAGCATGGTTAGCAATCACTTTAGGATAAGCCTGCAAATAGCTTAGACACATTTGTTTTGACCTGAGTACTGCCTCGTTTATGTGATGAATCGGAAACATTTCTTTTAGATTATAATTAAAAAGGGGAGAAAAAAAAAGTTAAAGACATGGTATAATAAATGCAATACCTAGTAGTCTTGAATGTGAGATGCAGTGAAATGACAGCAAATTAATAATAGCTCCCATTATATTCTTTTCTTTTACAAATTGAATTTCACTTCTGTGGGAAATTTGTAGCTAAGTAATGGTACAGAAAAGGTAGAAGCATTCAATAAACCATTCCTTTTTATATCTGGATAAAATAGGAATGGACAATTTTTATGAGAAGAAACCATAAGTACTTTAGGCAAACTCTTTGGTATCCTAAAGTTCCACAGGAACTTAAGGAAAAATTCCCTAACAGTGAGAGTGACAGAGCCCTGGAACAGGCTGCCCAGAGAGGTTGTGGAGTCTCCTTCTCTGGAGATCTTCAAAACCTACCTGGATGTGGTCCTGTACCACAGGCTCTAGTTGACCCTGCCTATGCAGGGGTGTTGGACTAGATGATCTCTAAAGGTCCTTCCCAACCCTAACGATTCTGTGATTCTGTGATTCTAATGTGGTGTAATCAATAACTGCTGCACAAACTCCTAAACTCGGCTCAACTCAAGGTAGAGGTAGCACAGCTCCTAGTAGCTCTGCCCCCTGGTCCTGCAAGACGAAACACAACCCAGCACCTCCAGGCAGTGCCGTAAGAAACCTGCTACTCACCCACACACGTCCGCCCGTCTGCTGCAAACTGGTACCCATCCTCACACTCGCATCGGTAGGTGCCCGGCTGGTTATTGCACACGGCATTGCTGCCACACAGCGCCGGCTGCTCTGAGCACTCATCAACATCTAGATTATCATAAAGATTCCAGTTATTGCAGTGCTACATGCACTACAGGTGCCACAAAAGCATATGAAAATAAGTTTATAGGTAAATGTACTATCAATCTGCTCAAAATTAGAAGAGGTGCCGTAGTGGGGTATTAAGGAAATCACAAGGGGACAAAAAGATAGTATTGAGAAAGCAAATGCAGTCTAAAAGTGACTAGTAGTAGTGAGGAATACTGAAAGAACAGGAGCTTTCTATGCAACAAGAGTTCTCTCTGTTATCCACACATACCTCTAATGTACACTGCTGCTCAGCTCAGGAGGGAGGATAGTCAATTCAGAGGGTATATAGATACATATGTAATGCATAAATACAAATGTAATGAGTATTTCATTAATACATTTTTACCTCTTGAAAATGAGTGTATCTGTGCTGTGATCTGATTATGAAACAAAGAACACTTTAAATAACACATGCTCCTCAGTAACCTGCAAATTCTTTTTAAGGTCAGGAGACAACAAATACACAGAAGTAATGTATATTATGTTAAAATATGGACAAAACTAACACTGAAGACAAAAATCTTTACACTTAGCCTTAAACTACATATTTTTGAACTTATTTGCAATAACTAGGAATATTCTAAAAGGTTACTAGTATAATACATGTGCTAGTAAATATACATACATATATAATAAGAGGTAGAGATCACATGTTGGAAAGCTAAAATGATCACGTTTTTACTAAATAGTGCTACATAACAGTACCCAACTAGAGTTTAGCTAAAATTAACATGTGGAAGACATTTGCTTATGTGGAGATTTTGCTTCACTGCGTTCTGCTGAAAGTTGTGTGTGTTATATCTTGAACAATGAAATCTTAAAAGCCTCCAGTAAGCAGGGGGCCTTTCTGGGACATGCATAACAGATTAAAATATGAAAAGAAAGGAAGCTTCATGCTGCAAGCAATCCCAGCTGTGTCGGCTTAAGAACACGTTTCATGACAAGATGATAATCAAATAGAGAAGCAGAGTTTTAACTTTTTCTGTAACTTACAAAGCATCTCTAAGCCATGTCACATACTACAGAGAGAAGACTTTAGACAACAGCAATGTTGTACAGAGCTGAAGAATAAAAGATTTCTTGAAAGGAAGTTTCAAGTTAGATCTTGGAAAATATTGTTTCAAGGTTCTATATCCACTACACCTGCACTCTGTTTCCA
This sequence comes from Crypturellus tataupa, assembly GCA_034781795.1. Classification (NCBI taxonomy): domain Eukaryota; kingdom Metazoa; phylum Chordata; class Aves; order Tinamiformes; family Tinamidae; genus Crypturellus; species Crypturellus tataupa. The sequence continues at coordinate 800,440 of JAWLRI010000436.1, read as the reverse complement.
TGTGCACATGCCCTTCCTCCTCTCCCTCAAGATCTTTTAACTTAGCAGACTGATTTTAACGAGATTTTACAGAACAGTACAATTCTTACAGGTAAGCTCCTACTAGTTTTATGAGAATGGAAATTAGGTATGAAAGATGCCTTGTAAACTAGCAAGAAATACGGAACTTTGACCCTGAAGTAGAATCAAATTTGCTGGATTTGGTTATTCAGATATGTCGGCCGATCCAGAATCCCTCTAAACTATCTCTCCCAAAACTACCATCTTCGGACAGTTTATTTTACTGGAATTGCTCGTCGTGAAGGTCAATGCATTCCAAAGAAACCAGACTCTCTGTTAGCTGCCATTTTGTAACGAAAGGCTTCTCGTACCATAGCAAACATGTCCGTCCCCATGGAAGCCAATGGAACACTCGCAGAAGAAGTGATTCCCTGTCCCTGGGCGACATACTGCATTGGTATCGCAGTTATGGGTGCCAGTGTAGCATGGATTCCGGTTAATATCAGCAGAACCATCTGACGAGAGAGAAAACATTTAGCTATAACATCTGTCCAAACAGAAGGGCCAAGATACAGGCCAGAAAACCATTTGCAATGTGTGAGAAAAGAGAACACGTTTTGCATCACCCTGTAGGAAAGATGCAAGTCTCAAATGTGATAGCAGCACCTGCATTCTTTTTTACTATCGCAAAAAATTGTTTACCTAATAAATAAACAAACAAAAAACCAACAAATTAAAAAAAAAAAAAGACACAGATAACAACTGACTCTAGGCCCCAAATATGATTCTTAATGCCCATTTCGGTCATTGTAATTAGTAGAACCTGATCTTTGGAATAAAAATAGAGAGAGAGAGAGAGAAAAGGAAGAGCACAGTGTTCCCTGTGCTCATCTGGCAGACATTTTCAAAGTGTTCCTTTGCTTTCTTCTGCTTTTAGAGCATTCTGGGGGAAGGAGGGGCGCAAGGAAGACAGGCTCACAAGCAGCCTTTTCAGGAATAGAAAAAACAACTGCAAATTAAGGAAACACATTGACAAAATGCTAGCAAGTTTTCAGGTAGTTCCAATAAGACACCTTATAAGCTGCCTTACTTCCACAGATATAGTGTCATGTTTCAAGATGAACTATAGAAACTAGACTTCCCAATGGTAGATCTTACCAACTGGTATTATGCTTTGTTCCATTCATAAAAAAAAAGGAACTGTAATTTAGATCAACTGCACATCTCATGAATCTACGCAGCATTAGATTCAAGCTGACATGCACAGAATATTTCAATTAATTTGATGCACAAACTCCACTGAAAGCTCTCAACTTTCACTAACCTAAGGAATCAATTAATTTAATTCCTTAGCACCCAGCTAAGTAAGGCTAGAAGAACATAGGAGCTCGGCTCCTAAATCTTCTCAAAAGAGAAAAGGGAAGAGTTCCAGTTCATACATACCACTGATGGGCCCGATGGAATTACTCATCGCATATCGCAGAATCTGTTCATCTCTGTTGTAGAGGACAAACACACTGTCCACCGAGAGCTGCTGGGTAGCAGGAGCAGCGTGCTGAGACTCCTCGTGAAGGCACTCAGCAAAGGAGATGGTCTGGCGCCACTGATAGGCGGCTGTGTATGAGGAGGCAGCCCCATCTCTTTCAGGCTCTGTCACCGTGTACTCCCTCATGGACGATGAAGTGATCACTGCAAAATGGCAACAGACACCGAGCTGCTGCTAAAGCATGCCTATTTCCAGGCAAAAGAGGAAAATATCACCTGACCAGGCTTATTTTGTTCTTAGCAAAGACTTGAAGGGTGAGCCGTTTAAAAGACCTAGATCAAATTTTAAATTTGAACTTTACTTTGTGGAGAGACATTTCCCCAGAAAAGACAGCCTTTCTGCAGAGCAAGGAGATGTTCAACAGCTCCTCTGAAACTCTGAAGTAGTTTGGCATAAAGTGGAAATTTTCTGTTGCCTCCAAATTATCACAGTTCACATGAACAGCCCAATTACAAAGTGGGTTCAAAACTGGCTGCTGAAGCAAGACCCTTGTGAAAACAGGAGCAGCAGTGATGCAGCTACACTACTTGGAGCTGTCTCTAGCAATCAGAGCATGCTCCTGGAGCAAAGCCCTCCTTTGGATACTCCTAAGAATCCAAATGCACACAGGTCCTTAGGCACAGCCCAGGCTGCTGCATCTTTGACAGAGGAGCTAGCTGGCGGGCAGCAGCACTCCAGCCACACTTTGATTTTGTTGTGTTGAAACATTTGTAACTTTATCCAGGAAGAGGAAAGCAAGAGATGAGATGAAAGCAAAAGAAGACACACTCTGCTATAAATGGTTACATGAAAAAAAAATGGTTGCTCAAATCTCAATTTGAAAGAATTGAGCAAAACAATGAAAAAAATGGTGAAAAAATGGTAATGAAATTAAGAATCTTAATTTTCTTCCCAATCTTTCATATTAAATTCTAATGATATTGACAAATGCTTGTTATCAGCATACAGCATGGTCACTGCTATGCAGTTTACATACCATGTACTTGTGCATGGACAGCCTGTATGCTTTCACTGGACAGCAATAACGTCTATAATCTACTTACATAGTTATAATCTACTTTTTTTCCAAGACCTATTTCTCATAGGCAAAAAGTAATTTTGTATTAACTGAAGGGCCAAAAAATATATCTGCAAAGAATGTAATCAAATCAGACTGTCTTCTTTCCACTCTGAGAAATGTACACTCTCATATGATTTCATTCTTGGGGCACCTTACCAGAACTGGAAGTGTGATAGAGCTCAGTGTATGGTTCTATATGTACAGATGAACCAGAGGGAATTTCAGGTATTCTGCCCTCCATTTCTGTGCTGATGGTAAGGTGGCCATGCTCATCAATTCCACTAAATTTCTGCTTAATAACCATCTTCTCGTTGTTGCTGAGAAAAGTTACTTCAGTTTGCCGTGTAAACTCACCACCTAAAGAAACAGTATTAGTTAAGTCACTTTAAACAAACTTCTGAATCCTTCTATCAAACTGTTGTTTCTAGCAGCTAAAATATAAATGAGTGTTTTCAGCCAGCTTTTAGGCAGCCCAATTACTAATGCTTTGGGTTCCTAAATAAATACCTTCCAGAAGCATATGGATAATACTCTCGGATACTGTAAGCAAACTACCTTAAACACTGAACATGCCAAAATGCAAGTAAGCCTTAAGTAGTAGTTGAAACACAAAATTAATCAAAGCTTTTCATTTTATAATATTAGTTAAAATGGGAAATTAGTTGTACATTTTAGAGAAAAATATCTCAATTCAAAATACATTCCATTAAAGAGATTCAATACATTTATTTCCAAATCAAAATCAAATGAAACAAATGTTGTAAATTATAGGAAAAACATCCAACACACAAAATGAAAGAAAAAAAATGTTATGCTCAGCTAACACAGCACTGTAAAGAAGAAAAAAGAAAACACGTTCTCCTAAAAGAGGCTGAGCCTACAGTTTAAATTCATGTACACAAGTAAGAGTGCCCAGGCCCATATCTACATATGAAGAGCCTTAATTCTGAAGTGGAGTTTCCTTCTAACAAGTTAGAAGAATCATTAGCATCTCATGCGGAAATCGCTTGTTTAGGAGTTTCAGACCTTCAAGCGGTCAGACTCTCTTTGTGTTTGGCACCCTTGGTACAATCTAAGCCAGACCTAATTAGGTATTAATTCCATGAAAAGAAGTCTATCAGGAAAATGAGGTCAGCAAGGTGAGCACACAGCTAGAGTGCATCTCTAGAAGAGCACTGGCAATTAACACATTATACCACTTGTAGATTACAGGCATTTTATTGCAGTAGTTCTGTGCATTTTGATACTAAAGTGTCAAGTAATTTCTAATAATCTGTTTCTTATACAGAAACTAGACAATTTGTTAGTCTCCTCTGCAAGAGATTTAAATGCTTGTGCACTGATTGTGAAATAAAGATCCCAATATCTATACAGTGTAAATAGGAAAAAATGATGTTTCATGACAAAGCAATCCATATTCAACTCAGAACAGTAGTTTTTCACCCTGTATTGCAGATAAACATTTCTTTTCTCTGAAGCCATATGAAATAACATTTTTAAATAGTATTTTTAATTAAAAAGTTACCAGTAACACTGAATCCATTCTTATATCCTTCCTGTTCCACAGCAAACATCCATCCTATGATACCTCCAATAGACGCAAGAGGCAGTAAAGAATACCCCAAGGTCTCTGGGATTGTGCTGATGGCAGTGTAGGCACGTCCTTGGTTCATCACAACGTAGGAGTGGAGGTCAGTATTCTCAAAGACAACTGGAACTGGGTTATTTCCTACAAAGATTCTTCCTTTAACTTTCCCATTGACCCTCTGAGGAGATCCTGGCAAAAAGGAATCAGAGTAAAATGACAGTCCTCACTTGCTCTCCAAGAAACATGCTCAGAGCATTCACTATGTTCAAAGAAAGATATTAACATGAACAGGAAGTGCAAAAACAGCAAACATGCAAAAAAGCCAGACTAGACAGGAAGCTGCCTAAAAAAAGCGTGCCAGCTTGGTTATATGTTTTTGTCATTACACGATAACTGAGAGGTTGTAACTGTCTAAAGAGATGTTTGTTATCTTCATTAGCAATTTTTCTTCTTTGGATAACTCAGTGAACAGACTAAGCTGTTACAGTATCTCTGGCCATAAGTGGCATTTAGTAATTTCATTGGAAGATCACACTTCATACCCATACATCCTGAATGCAAATGCCATTCCCTATTGGAAGGCTACATTTAGAAGAACTTGATTATTTACCTGAAAATGTGGGAAATAAAACCACTTTAGAGGAAATTGTTTTAAGTAGTAATACAGAAGAAGTTACTTTAGATTAGTAACTTTCTTCTGTATAAAACTTTCAAAGTACCTAAGATAAGTTCATGTTGTATTTTCACTACAAGCTTTGTTTCCACTCTGGAAAAAAAAAAAATCAAATGGACTGCATGCTCAGCAGCAATTTTTTTACATTCCTGTTTTGTAAAACACAAAGTCTGCAGTCAGCTATTTTAGTTGTTGAAATGCATCTATAGCCCGAGTCAATTCACCATGAGGATTACAAGTGTATACATAAGAAATTCCTTCATGGATCCTACACAGGAAAAAATTGTAAATGGATATCTAGCAAAAATCTGGCAGATTAGTCCTTTAATAAAGAAGCTTAAGAACCAGATGAAGGGCAGCCATGCTATTTATTTTGATGATCAAAGTTAATTTGTCCATCCCTTTTTAGCTGTCCATTTCTAGACTAGATCAGATTATAAAACACATCAGAATTACAGCAATTACACTGGATATCATGATATCAATTAAATTGTTTGCTACATAGAAGTATGCTTGTTCTAAAAAGTCATGCTAAAATAAGATGCATTTAATTGAACATCTAAAATAATTTGGTTCATTTAAAAACCCAATCTCTTTTTTTATAGTTCACTTCTTAATTTTCCTTTCAAAGCATTTCTAATCATACAACTTTTAAGAAGTTTTTTTTTTTTTTTTAAACTCTTGAAAACAGGTCATCTCATTCAAAATTGTCACGTGTAATTGCTGCACAAGTGTCTAGTTTTCAAAAAGTTACCTTCTGCTACACATTGTCTGCCATTCCCTTTGTACCCAGCAATACAACTGCAACAAAACCCATTCGGATAGTCTTTGCAAACAGCATGAACGGAGCACTGGTGGCGGTTGTTAGCACAGGTCTGTTGGACATCTGTGTGGTAGCGGAACACTGCAGAAAATAAGGCCAGCCATGTAAATAAACTACAAGTAGTTACTACAGTATTTGCATACCCTGGGTGCTGTTTCAAAATCCCACTCAACTCACTGGATCAAGTTTTTTGTTTTGACTTTATGAAAAACAAACAATTGCAACTGACGTTTGCCAACACTGCAATATACAAATAACAGTCCACTACTTTTCAGAAAAACACCAAGGCTTCAGATGTTAGAAATCTGTGTAGCAATATTGACTTGAGTGGACCTGTATTAATATTCAGCAACCTAGAAACTCTTTTGGTGAAACCAAACACATAAAAGCCTTAACGTACTCCGATTTCCAAACCAAAGCAAAACCCAACCTCACTAAACTCAGAACACATCCCATCAACACCGTACTTAGGAGTCTGTATCAACTGTACCCTATAATTCCAGTTGGCTTACCCAGTTAATTCATACAGATGGCAATCTGCTCATCTAGTTCAAGGAACATTTAACATCTGGACAGTAGGTCATACTGTTTTGAATTTTCTACACACACTCTTTTGGAAGTTAGATTTGCCAATCCTGTGTCCTTGTAAAACATGATGCCATTAAACCCTCAGCTGACGATTTTTACAGCAGATTCTATTCTCAGCCTTTATTACATCACCTGTATTTGGCAATATGTCCATGCAAGGCAAAAAATAAATAGGTTTCTGTAGAACTCCTCATAAAATCCTACCAGGAATAGTCAGTTAAGGCAGCTATGGAAGTCCTTTAACAACAGTCCTGGGCAAAAAACACGGATAAAGTAATTTCTACCAAGAATGTGTTTGGCTTAAAAACAGCAGTATCCCCTGGGGGAGGCTTTCTCTAGGACAGGCTTAGGTCCCACAGACCTCTTGCTCTGCTGTAAGTTTGACTAGTAGGATAAATTGACCCAACTGGCAGGATGTGAATCAGAGGTGACATCCAACTTAACTGCCTCCATGAATAACACAACCTCATTAAACATGCACAGATTCTTAAATTAAGAGTAGGGAGGAAAAAAAAAAAAAAAAAAAAAACAGATTACGCTCTTAATAACTCTATTTCAGGCACATCTCTGATTTTTTTCCAACCTACCTTCTGTGGCAGGACCCAAGCACTAGAAGAGAGACCTTACCTATCCCTGTTTCATCAAATTCTTCCACATCTATGACCTGGGGCTGCTGTGGGGGGAACTGCTGGACTTGGAACTGGCGAGGTGCAGTTTTTGCTGTTGGGAAATCTTGCTGACCATAAAAAGACTCAGCTGAAGGTACTTCTGTTATATCTTGGTATGAAGTCATAAAGTCTTCTGCAGCTAAGTGAGGAACACTGTATGTGATGTGGTGTTGGTCCTCTTCTATGTTGTCCATAGTGCTGGTTACGTGTTCCAGTCTTATTTCAGTGAAGCCATAATCAGACATAAATGGTTTTGAAGTCATCTCTTGGTCTTGTTCAATGGATTCCAGGCTCTCCAAAATGCTGCTGATCTTAGCAGGCACAATACTGTCAGACGAGCTGCCAATCTCAAACACCCAGACACCCTGCCTGCCAGCATTGCTACTTCTGTCAAAGGGAAGCATATGCAAAAGAAATCAGTCAAGCACAAACTCTACGATATTTACATCCTAACATAAAATGTTTTAACTCCACAAAGAAATACCAGGGCAAAACTGCTGAGCTATCCATCTCTTCATAGAACTAAACAGGTATAGTTTACTAAGCTATAACACTCCTCAGAGTCTGAGCAGCACTTCCCTTCCTCAGCCAGAGCTCTCCTTGAGCATTTCTACTCTCCTTGTCTCCAAAGAGATAGGAACAAAAGGAGGAAACATTTGAGACACAAGCATCTTGTTAAACAGTTGTTAGAGCTTTCCAAAATATTTCCTTTTATTCTCGCCCACATTTTTGCAGAAAAAAAAAAAGGCTGTGGAGTTGAAAGTACTAAGAGATAAAGTTTAAATGAGTGATGCAGTTTTCAGAAGGGCTAAGTGTATATCAGCTACCAGTGACAACAGGACTGTGAATTTTTCTGACAAAGTAGACTGAAGTCCTTATATTCTTTGAGAGGGTGTATATTTATCACTGGCAGGCAAACTCTGCAATATTTCATAAAATCTCTAACAGCATTTGTTATTTCTCATTGTCTCATGCTGCAATTATTAAAAAGAACATGAAACTCCCAGTTGTTTAGGGGGAGAGTTTAAACAAACAAAAAAGCATACTTCGGTAGGTTTCTGATGGCCTCTTCATCATTAGCAATGATATTGTAGGATCCTGCTTTTTCCCAAAAGTAGTAATTTGTAGAGGCTTGACTAAAGCCAACCATAGCAGGACTCCTTCCATCATCACTCTTGGAGTATGTACTATAGAATTGCAAACCATCTTCTGGATAAAGGAAAATAGCATAGGAACTGGAGTCAGAAGAGGCTAAAACAGCCTGGAATGTGTTTCTCTGTGAAGAAAATTTAAAATCCACTTACTCATGGAAAAATAGTCAACAACAGACAACAGGATGATATTTTATAAACACATAAAGTTCCTTAAGAGGTAATGTACCATGTACCTATTGTAAACCTGTTGGTCAATTAGCTTTTCAGATAAACCAACATTAAGCAAGCTTACATTTTGCTATGGCAGCTTTTGCTTAAATATTCATAAATATTAAAAGTTGAAGATGTCGCAAAATAGCCATAGAGGCTGCTGAAAACACAGCAATTAAATCCTATAAACATGCAGAGCATGCTAGACAGTCTCCATTAAACAGTGACGTACTAGACTAATTAAAAAGAGGTATGAAATTGATATACGCAGATTTGTAAACAGAATATTTGAAGAAGAGTTAAAATTTTACATGGTTGCAACTCTGGCGTTCTCTGTAGGAACACTCTTGCGCACTGTAAGAACCATGAAGATAGTGCCCCATGCATCGGCTATTCCTCACTACCACAATGTGCAACTATCACCGTGAAATGAAACAGAAGCAATACAAAAGCAAGCTTCTTCCAAATAAGCTACCTACTTCTTCATTCAAGAAAGATAAATAGTCTCCTACCACAATAGTAGTTACAATATATGAGCTTTTTGTGAATGCAACGTCAAAAAATGAGTTTATAGTTTAGCATAATTAAAGCTTCTGTTAGTCCATGTACCTATCACATTTTGAATATTTGATGCCAAAAAATGACTTAAGAGCCTGTTGAACAGCGCAAGCCAACTGGATTATACTGCACAAATACAGGACATGACATCCTAGTATTTGCAGTTATTGCCACATCACAAGTAACAGTTTCAAAATATGGATTGCTGGACAATACAAATTGTATTTGTACAATGGAAAATTAGGCTTAAGCATTTTCTTCTAATTGACTAAAATACTATAAAATAGAAGTCAAGTAAAAACTCTTATCTTGCTATATCTTTTTCAGCAACAAAAGAATATATTCTTAACTGCATAGGATTTATTTACACATAAAGGAATTTAAGCCTTCAGAATAATAGGTATGTTGTTAAATTACTACTGAATGTGCTGTCCAAGATGTTTTAAAGCTCTGCTTAATGCTCACCTTCTCTTTCAAAGTAACATCTTCTCCAGGGGCCTCGTAAGGAGCCACAAGCTTCCACGTAACAATCACAACACTGCTAGGATCAAAGTTGGTCTCAGGAAAACCTCCTTTGATGTAGTCTGAAGCAAGCTGCAAGACATCTGGAGATGAATCTTCTCTGTAATAAACATTTCCGTGTCCATCTGTTGTATCCAGATCAGCCATAAAGGGAGCAATAGCCCCAAAACTGACTGGGAATTGACCGAGATATTCTTCTTCATTTGAAGGTTCATTCACCGCAATAATTCCATTAGTTGAAACCTAACAAAAAAGGGAGATTGTAAGATAAATATGGTTCATAAGACTCTCCCACACCTTTGTGCTTGAGATCATAGTATTTTCATTGCATTTCTAAAACAAATTCAGTCAAAATCCAGCCTGGTATTTGTGAAGTAACTGAAATTGTGTAAGTTTTGTTTTGTTTCATATCCCAATCAGGAGTCTTGAGATTACAGTTCTCCAAGAGTCATCTACGTTAAGAAGAAATGTAGGGATAAACTTAAGCTCTGCAGAAGATGATTTTAGGTATTTAAATTTCAAATTTAAATTTATTGCCTTTTCCAACAAAGATATACAGAAACTCCACATTTCATGTTATCTCACAGACCAAGGCCCAGTGTGTCTCTTCTGTGAGTATGTCAATAGGGCACAAACCCACTTTAATTACAAACTCACCTCACTATCTTTTGCTGTTACTCTCTTACGAAGTACTTTTACAATATCATGCCTTGGAATAGTAGAGAGGAAATAAATACTTGCAAAACTTTCTTCTGTGATTATCCAGTGAGCTAAACTCTGGGTGTTTAAAACAGAGACCACAGGAAACCTGTATCAAAGGAACACCGCTTAGAATCTAACTTCCACTACAAAAGCAGAAGGGGCTTGATCTGAACAGCATAAAACTGTCCATCCATTCCTATAAAAGTCTGACACTGACAAAACACGGGAAAGGAAAAAGGAAGCAGCTCTCTTGTTCCCCTCACACACACATGCAACAAGAGGTTGTGCTATTTCCATAAAAGCCTGTGTAGGTTTTTAGAAAGGGAGTAGATCAGATGAGATTTTCTTTGCTGCTACAGCACTGACTCAAAAAACTTCTGGGCAAGGTACCAGTCTACATAGATACGTCCATCTAAGAAGCTCCTCCATTCTGCTTAAATATTGCAAAAGTTTAGGTGACTCTTCCGAGACGATGCCAGATTTTACTTTGACTGGCCAGGGCTGCTCCAGTTTTCTCTTCTTTATAATAATCCACCTAGAAAATCTTTTGTCACTGTGCAATGTAGATCACAATGTGCCGCTGCTTATTCCAGAAGCCAAGGAACCAGAGTTTCTTTGACAGATACAGGTCGTTCAGTAAATTCCTTCACAGCAGGGAATGACAATTCCTTTTTGTGTAGAAAAATGGCTCCGTTACTTGAGAAAGATTTAGTAGTAACAAACACAAGCGAAACTCTTGATCTGAAGACGGTGGCTATGACCAGCTCAGGGAGATATAACTGGCCAAGGAGATGGTTATTTGCAGGCCACCAGCTCCATCTCAAACAGACGCCAGGTAGGTCCTCATGTGACAGTCATCTCTCTATATGGCACATAGGCAGTAACCAGGGCTGGCTCTCCCAGAAGAGACAAGACTATCAGGCCCTGAAGCAGTGCATAGACTGCACTCCCACCTTTTCATTCCAGGCATTTCTTTCAGGCAGGTATGGCACCACAGGAATCAGACACATACAAATATGCTTTCCCTGGTGCCAGAAACACATCCAATTACCTACAGGCAGCCACACACTTGGATTCTGGAGCTGCTGCCACACATCCAGGTGGCTCACATGGGCACAGAGGTCCCCAAAACAGCACCACAATTTGTGAAACTAAAGAGCAATTTTCTACAGATTTGCCTCGTTCACATAATTTATTGCATATCCAAGAAGAACAAATAGCCACTGTTCTTTTCCATATCTGAGACATTCAGAACATGCATTACCTTTGTGAATGCCTGGAAGAACACAGAAATAGCCACAGTGACTCAGACTGTGAGACCAGCTAGCCCAGCACCCTGTCCCCAACTACGGTCACCAGCTCACAGCTTGAGCAAGGGAAAGATGTGCATGTACCCCAATACCAGGCAGCCCCCTCATGTTCAGCTGAAGGGATTCCCTGGGTTTGACTGTTTAGTAACCCTCAGTGGATCTCCTTCAAGCATTTGTTAAGTCTTCCCTTGAACATATGTAAACATTACACAAAATCTTTTAAAGGAATCCTACAGAACTGACTCACACACTGAGATCCCTTCTACTTTCTTGTTGTTTTGAACTTGGCTCCCTGCTTCACTCGATGGCCTTTTTGTACGTGGACACACTCTCAAATGCTGTCATCTATCAACTCTCCTCTTCTGCAATTTCTCCTCCAGAGCAAAGACTTGTAGCCTATTTACTCAGTTGCTGCCTGAAAGTTGTTCCACGGCTCTGATCATTCTCACTGTCTGGGATTTTCTTCTCCTCTCGACCACTAAACGCTTCTGAAAACAAGGAGGCCAGTACTGCCAAAGCACAGATGAACTCCAGATTTGCCCAGTGATATAATGGCAATTTCCAGTTTGTACTACACTTCAAATACTTCCGAACATTTGTTTCACTTCCGTCCTTTTCTGAACTAATGTTTTCACTGATTTTTTTTAATCATACCTTCAAGATCTTGCTCTGGAAGGAGAATGATCAGCTCAGTATCTACCCTTTTTCCTGTGAAACTACGATGACTTTTCCTTATTCATATCCATCTACAGTAGATTTCAACTGATTATGTATATTATGTAGATATTCAGCACCGGAGGGCCTTTTGAAATATCTCCTAGGCATTTCCAGAATATTCTCTAGCATCAAATAAGCACTGCACTCACACTACCTTTCAGAGAAAAAAATATTAAAGGCCACTTCACAAGAAGCATGTAGGTTACTGACATGAAACCTCTAGTGACCATGAAGATTTTAGGCTCCTAACTGTTAAGTGTTGTTGAAATTCACCAATAGGTTCAGAAGTTGCTTCATAATCTTTGTTTTCTCAACAAAACCAAGCTAAAAAAACCTAAACACCCCAAAATTCAGTTGCTACTAGGGGTACTATATTTGTTACTTACGATATAAAATGAAAACAAAGAGGAAAAGAACAGAATTTGGTGGCTCCCATGAAAACTATCCAAATTCTAATTAGTTCACTCAGCTCCAAGGAATGGAAACAATAATTGAACATACAGAGCAACTTGTTCATAGACTAATGCTTAATATTCTCGAAGAGACTGTGCAAAAACATCTGTATACAAGATGACATCAGCAGTGACAGCAGTGAAGAAGGAGCCCCTCCACACCCACTCACTCTTCCCTCTTCTACAAATTTGCTACTGTAGCAAGCAGGAAATGGATGAGTTTTTCAGTGCGTCTCACAGAAAACAAAGCGAGACTGTAGCACATTTCAAAATTTCAACATAACCTGCTGCAGGTTTATTTAGCACAGGTAACAAGCACTAAGTAATCAATCGGCATGGAGCGCGCAAGTCTTTCAGGGACCGTGGCTGCTTACAACTTGGCAACATCCTTCAAAATGCAAATCTCCATTACTGCTGCTACATGCAGCAAATCACAAAAAGAAAAAAGGCTGATGCAGGTACTTAAGATAGAAATACCCCTTCACATACTGCACACACCTACCCCTTGAACCCTCCCTTGCCTACCCAGGGTCAGAACATGTATTAGTTCTAGGTATCAGTCCTGGGTATTAGTCATCTCAATATAGGATAATGGTTAACAGGAACCATTGCCTCAATGTTGCAAATGGCTAACATGGTGCATCAGAAGGAATTTTTAAAAACGGTTAACTATATGGATTGAACCATCACCAGATGCATAAGCTATCCAGTGTAATAAACCAGTGTTTAGATGCTACAGTGAAAAATATTTCAGCAAAAGTTAAGAATGAGTAAAAAAACAGGAAGTTGCCTTTATTCATAAGAGGTATATACAGGTATTTAAGCACTACGTGATCTGCACAAGCATACTCGTGACTTATTTTATTTGTGACTTACAGTGGCTGCAGACCCTAAAGTGAACTATGAATTTCAGGAGCACACACTAAAGAGACGGTGAGCTCTACCGCGGTGCACACTCTCTCCTTGTCGGACACCAACCAAGCCACGCGACACCAATCGAGTTCAGAACGGCTCCCCAAACATCTGCTCCACTTGCACACCACAAACACCTTTCATCACCATAAAGCAAAGCCAAAATTTATCCTGAAAGTTAAAGGCTCCATTCCAGCACTTGAAGACAGCAGGAAAGATGGTCATCATTACAATGGATTTGCTGAGGCATGGGAGTGGACTCCACCATTAAAATTGACACTTAACAGTTCCTGTTGCAGGTAGAGAGCATGGATTTGTAGTGTCAGGTCTAAGTTTTTCCCTTCCTTCTCCTTGCTTATGCTGTTTGAGACAAGCAGCCCGAGTCCCACTGTAAATATTCTTGTGAGAATGCAAGGTGTTTGAAAGAACAGAGAAATGGCACAGAGTATTTAACAGAGTTTAAGGGCGCAGACTTCAGGTCTGCACGCCCCCTATACATGGCACAGACTAAAATAATAGCAAGAGAAAATTCAATCAAGACCATTAAATATTCCAAAATAGGAATCAGGAGAAACCATTTCATACCTCTTTTCAGATGCTTCTGGTTATTGATTTCTTAGATTACTATAAAATTAGCTGTACCAAGTGATTTTATTAAGGAGGGGAAAAAAACACCAACCATTCACATTCTATCCTTTGAGCTTATAAATGAGACAGTTCAGATTCAATGTTAAGGAAACACTCAATTGAAAATTGAAGGCTCTCTGCCACCTAGAAGACATCTGTAAATCGTTAAATGAAAATAAATAAAAAATAAGGATTTTGTAAAAAGATTCTAGTGTAGAGAATGAACTTTCATCATTATTGAAGTTTTCAGTTTTCATATTATTAATACATTTATATTGACACAGGTAATGAGTAGCATGATTTAACCTCATCCTGTTCCTTTTAGCCTCACACTAGTAAGTCCAAATGTGAACTCCTAAATAAACAGAAGTAATTCAGAGTAAGCACAGGGTTTCATTAAAGCAGCATTCCTGTCAAAAGGGAAAGAAAAAGACAAGGCCTTAGGGGAGTGTTGTCTTAAGACCAGCTCTACTGTACATCTTTCCTTTTTGGGTATAATTCTATTTTATTTAAATGGACAGGAACTAAAATAGATGTGTTTTTAGCAAGTTAAACTTCTGGGCAACACACATAGTTAAGATATATTCATGGATTGTACTAGAACAAATCACACATACACTGTCTATAGATAGTCCTGTCTCAACTAACGGCGGGAAGAAAAGGAGGCATAAAAAGCAGCAACAAATCACTCTGGGAAAGAGAGGGAGGGAGGGAGAGACACATAAAAAAATAGAGACAGAGGAAGAAAAGCAATAACACAAAGTGCAAAATAAAAATCAAAGTCTCAGACAAATGAGATATTTTTCCCAGACCACTTACCAGGCATTTGAGGACATGAACTTTTTTAGGTAAGCAAGGTTAGAACAATTGAATTTGTTTGTATAAACCAATGCCAGTTGAGTTAAAGCAGTAAAACTTTCTAACAGAAACACAGCCAAGTATTCATTTAGCAAGTTAATAACAGTAACAATTAAGAAATTAATGCAAACTTGACTTATAGGGCTCTTGTTCTTCCCTAAAAGGAAGCAATCCTAAATCCTTCAGCTTTTCCTCATCAGTAAGCCCTAGAGTAAACAAGATAAAAACTTTACTAAATATGTCCTGATAAATCAAATAGATC
The DNA here is from genome assembly GCA_034781795.1 of Crypturellus tataupa. Classification (NCBI taxonomy): domain Eukaryota; kingdom Metazoa; phylum Chordata; class Aves; order Tinamiformes; family Tinamidae; genus Crypturellus; species Crypturellus tataupa. Next base: position 785,210 of record JAWLRI010000436.1, on the reverse strand, counting down.
AACATGGGTCAGGGATAGGATTTAATATTATAAACCTAGTTTTACTGTTACTTAGGAAAACAACGCGTTTTCCTAGAAGATACTCTCATAGGATATTAGTACGTGAAAGCCTCATGTTTCAATTTATATAAATATATAAAAATTCTCTCTTCTAGCTATAAAAAGAAAACAGTCTTGTTGCCAGGGATTTTAAGACAAGTCAGTACTAAACAATCCTTCCTTAGGGCTCCCTGCCTTATTTATTCATCCACAGGGCTTATTCAAACAACTCAGTTTCTCAACTGTTCAAGAAAGAGACAGGACACCATGGAAATTTTGAGCTGATGGAAGATGAAAGCTGCATAATGTCAAGCACTCAATAAATTAGCACAATCTTTTCACATTATTCTGATCAACCTTACAGAAATATGCATTTCACCAGAACAACTCAAAACCCGATCCATAAATTTCTGGAATAATTGCATGTCAATAAATTGGTAATATTTACTATCAAATAATCTTAATATCAACTAGTAATATTTCAGTAAATCCTGATTACAGAATAATACCATATAGCTTACTTAGCAACAATATACAACAAAACTGTATGTTTTGATTGTGCATTTAGGACTATTCAATACATTTTGGTTACAGATACCAGTCTCCTTTCTCTATCCCTCTACTTTATGATATTTACTGTGCTTCTGCTTTTTAATACTTTTGACAAGATTAAATGCAGAATAAAGTCTCTGAGGATTATGTAGCCTGATACTGAAATACAATTATCAGACTCTGCCTATGTCAAAATCGCCCATCCTCAGCATTCGGGAATCATGCTGAAATATCCCTAGAAGTGATTCTGGGGTAGTCTTACACAGATATTCCTTCAGACAAAATTAAAAAAAAAAAAAAAAGGAGAAAAAAAAAGAAGAAAAAAAGCAAACAAACTAGAAACACTCCTCTGCTTTACTGCCAGAGCAAGTAACAAGATCATTAAACTAAAGAAACTTCGTGCTCTTAGCCCATTCACCGCTCTTTGATAACTGTCACCTTTCAACCCTTATTCTACACATTGTTATCTCTGGTCCTCAGTGACTGGATATACAGCCTATATCTTTCAAGATGTCTGTATGGAAAAAAAAAATGTATTTTTTACTTGGGCTGGTTAATCAGTTACCAAACTTTAAGAACTGAGGACATGATAATGAACTAATGGTCAAACTGCACTCTGAACTCCAGTTAATACCTGCAAATCACTGTACCTTTACCACTAGAGTCAGTTAAAAACATCCCTTTTCAACAGGGGCATAACTTGAATACCTCTGGATCTTGGATTTCAAACATGATTCCTGGGCATACCTAGGTGGAGGCGGGACAGGAAGTGAAAGGGGCACAACTTGAGGGGTAATGATAGTGTAATTCAGTGCAATTCAAGCATGTTGAATCCTCATGTGGTAGTAAAACAGACTCCAATATATGTGAACTGCATCAAACTTGGAATAAGAGCAGCCATGTGAAGGGTCTGGCATTCCTTAAAACAAAGGCATTAAAAGGTGTTAAGTTTCATTCCTTGAGGGTCTCCATGTAGTCCCAAGAGTGATACCGCAGACACAAGAAGCTAACGCGCGTTGAGTTATCTGCACATGGTAACTGATCAGATTAGCGCGTTAAACACAGCAGACCTTTCCTCCTAAGACTCTTCCAAATAGTCAGTGTCTTCAACTGCCAGCCCAGCTGAGGCCCCAGGGAAAAGAGAGCAGCAGTGATAAAGCAGGCAGAACCACAAGCCAGGACTCCCGCAAAGCTCTGAAGACACACTGCTATCTCCAATAGTTTCTTCTGGTTACCTTCAAGCAGCTCTGCTGCAGGCAATCTGTTTTCAATCGCGCCAGTAGATGCTGCACGTCCTGCGCGAGCTGTGGGCCCCCTCTCGCTGCGGGCTGGGCCGGCACACACGCTGCAGGGAGGTCTGCAGCAGCACGGGGCCCGCAGCCGCGCCGGCTGTGCGCTCCCTCGCGCCGGCGGAGCTCGGAGCCGCGAGCATCGCGCCGAGAGCCCCGGGACGTTAAGGAACGGGGCAGAACAACACTCACAACGTAGGGGATGCCAGCGTGGACGTGCCAGGCTGCTCATGGGACACACACTGCTGAAGCTGTGCGACTTGGGCACGGTCTCAAACACAGAGCACGACAAAGGGCATTTTGCAGCTGTTAGTGCATCCCATGCAGAAGGCGCACGAGATACGTGGGGATGCCGCTCGCTCTAGCACAACTCGCTACACGCGCCTTTCTCCTTTCCCATCTGTTGCATCGCCTCCCAGAGGCCACAAAGCACCAGCAGCAGCCAGGGAACGGAGACGTGAGCGGGCACAGAGCAGATCCGACCCGCCCAGGGCCAGGGGCTCGTGCGAGCGCCACACAAGCCGCGCTGCGAGCAGAGCCGCGCGGGGCAGCCCCCGGCCCGAGGTTGGGCGCCGCCAACTTTCCTATCGGTGAAGCCGACGGGGGCAACATGCTGGAGGGCAGAAAGGGAAAAAAAGCACGAGAAAGAGAAGACGCGGAGGGAGGAGGAGACGGAGGAGCGGGGACGCGGCAGGCTGCGCTCCGGGCTGCCCCAAGCCGTGGGCAGCGGACGGGAGGGAGGGCCCTGGCCCCGGCGCAGCGAGGGCGCACGGAGGCCGGCGGGGAGGCGCGGGGAGGGCTGCCGAGTTCGGGGTGGGCTGCAAAAACTTGGCCAAACTGCGAACTTCTCGGTGCCGCCGCCTCTCCCCCGCAGCTGCGCTCACTCCCCTTCTGCCGCTGCCGAGGAACTGCGCTGCCCTGCTCAGCAGCATCGTAAATCCACCTATCTCCATCGGAAACACACTCACAAAAGAAGAGAAAGAGAGAGAGAAACAGAGAGAAAAGCGCCGGGAGCTCTTACCGTGCTCGGAAACTACCTCTGCTTGCAGCTCTTCGTCCGACTTGAGATGCTGCGGCTTCGCTTGCTTCCGACGAGACATGCTGCTAACTGAGGCGCCTTGGCTCTGCTTTTTGCAGAGGCATCAGCGACGTGGAGGTGGAAAGGGAGGGGTGGTGGCGGCGGTGCTGCTGCGGGGGTGGGGGGGGAATGGGAACGGAGGGAAGCACCGGGATGGTCCGGATGTTTAT
>JAWLRI010000436.1:727493-781736 GCA_034781795.1 Crypturellus tataupa | reverse complement strand
CAGAGCAGCCGCCTCCAGAGCGGTGGCCCCCACTCAAAGGGTGATAAATATATATAACTATATATATATATATATATATATACATATAGTTATTTGTATGAGCTCTGGGATGCGAACTCTTCCAGCAGTAGCTGCACTGGCGGTTTTTCCAGCAGCTGCGGTGTGGTACAATAACATAGCAACAGCTGGCGTGCTGAAACAAAGTAGAAATCAAAAGTCGACAGAAATCTAAAGTATTAATCCTTATATTCTGAAATCTCTTCAACAGCTACTTAATACTGAAAACCGCTTAATACTGGAAGAAACACACTCAAATGCATTTCATAATTAACTCCATCACTGTTATAGCTTTATTTGATTGTAAAATAAAATTCAAAAACCCATATGTAAATGCAATTTTACTTACGACACAAGATGTATACAAAATCAACATAAGATATCTATATAGCACCTTTCTGACTCTGTCTTCCTGTTTTATAGTCACAAGAAACACTTGGAATCAGGTATGTATTTGAATCAGGAATGTATTTGAAACCTGTTCCTAAGCTTTCAAGTAAAGACATTTCCACAAAGCAGCAGCATTTAAGGATTCTGTCTTGTCCAGGACGGTCTTTCACCAGAATGTTTTCAGTAGAAAAGCACCCAAAGTAAAGTAGCTGAAATACTACTCACAGCCGTGTTTTACAGAGCCAGATGCAACACCACCTTAAACACCTGCTTATTCCATTTCTCTTATTTGCCCCCTTAGTATTCGTCTTTCATTCCTCTGGTGTTGGTAATTTCCAAGAGCCCAGGGCACCAAAGGTAATAACTATACCTAAATAAAGGTAAATACACTCATGTACCAAGACCATTGTCACCCCTAGCACTTACTTCCATTCCACTTTTCTATTTCAGGAAAGACAGCCATAGAGTCGAGCAGCACCATGTAGCTTCTCCTCTAATTTCTCTGTATTTTCAGAGCTCAGAAGACAGTAACTGGTGGTTTTCGGGGTATCTGGCCAAGCAGTGCTATGACAGGAGACTCTTGGCTGCATCACCAGTGTGATTGTCACAGTCAATCCCGTCACGGGTTAATACTCACAAGACTCATTGGGGTATCTTTCTCCTCATTTGACAAGACAGACACCTAAACTACAAGCAATTAAGCAGTATCTCCTCATCCAAGTTTACAGTGTAATTCCTTCTTGTAGTATATCTGAAATTCAATTATATGCTAAAAAGTTAAATGTATTTAATATTAAAAAGCTCTGTATTTAAATGGCTAGTAGTTTTGTAATTGAAAATCCTCTGTCCATGAGCCAGTATATTATGCTTGTTTAGTATATTTTTTATATTGAGAGGAAGTTTCTGTTGTAATTGAGTAAATTTACCTCATATGCAGCCCCCACTGTGATGAGTAATGAGAATCATTAGTTCCAAGACTCAGAAAGTATTTAAGTTGTCCTTTCTAGCGTATTCACTAATGACCTGGAAAGGGGGTGCAAAGGCATGTTCACAGATGTTGTAATTAACTTGGGAGACGTTAATTGCAAACACCAATCAGAACAGAAAATGCAAAAGGCTTTAGAAAGATTAAAGATGAAAAGAATGGAGTAATGCCAGCTAATATACCATGGGACAAAGTCTTTCAAAACATAAATGTTAAATGCCAAAAGCAACATTGTATTTTCAGTGGTAACAAATTTGGTATGACAGCAGTTTGCAAAGCAACACCCTGTCCAAAACAGCCAATTAGACCCTAAGCTACAAATGAGCAGATTTTATTGTGCTATAAGGCAGCGAATGACATTTTCTAAAGGGATAATAGCAACACTGCTTTTCCACAGATGAGACATCTCGCAAAAATGCACCACTGGAGAGAATTCAGAGGGAAACAATGAAAAAGTTCAGAGGACCAGAGGCAATGACATACAAAGACTAACTGAAGAACAGAGCATGTGTACTTAGCTAAATGATAAGGGGGAGCAAATTTAATTACCAGCTCATATTAGAGATATGAACTGTCTTAAACTCAAATATTTGAAGGGTGTTACCAAACAGAGGGAGGAAATGTACGTGCAAGTTTGAGAAGTACAGATAACTAGGGGATCAAAGGAACTAGAAGAAACCATGAAAACAAAAGTCGGGAAACGCTTCCTAACCGTGGCATCTATTTTCAGATTGGGCATAGCAGGAGCAGCATGATAGAAAACTTTGAGTTGCAACCATGTTGGCTGGATTGCTAAAGAACAAACCTTGAGGAATAACTCTAACTTTGGTCCTGCTACAAGACATCAGATTTTTGACTTGAGTTTCTATCTTATATGCTATTTAAATCATAGAAATATACATGATATATTTGAAATTTTTCATTGCGTAGATGTGAAGAGATGTGGAAAGGGGGACTGCAAATCCTGCTTCAGATGTCACCCCCCTGACTTTCTAAACCTCCTTCTCAGGTTCTATTAACAGAGAGAGGGAATTAAAATGTTCTCTTTGCTGGCGCGATTGAAGAAGGAAAATCCATGACACAGGTCGACATCCATGAGGATCTTCAGCGGCCCAAAGATGAAGAAGCGTTGTAGTAGATCATCAAAAGTAATTGTGTGGTAATAAACTGGAAAGAATTGGATTGTTGGGATAATGACAGGAAAGAGCAGGACTGAGGTCTGCTGAGAAGGAACATTTTTAGACACAAGGAAGGTCATGGGAATCAGAGGGTCACAAGCAAAGGCAAGGCTTGGAGGAAGATCATGGAGCGAGCTTCAAAAATTCAATCATTCTGGCTTGGCACTTAATGTTTGCTAGAGCAAAACACTAAGAGATTCCTTCTATAACTCTAAATGAGCCCTATATCATTAAGGAAGTTGCAGAATTTAGGTACAACACACATACACAAGATACTTTGCAGTTGAATTCTCTACAGAAAGAAACTGATTTTTTAATCACAGATAGATGCCTAAGAAGTATGAATGAAGGCAATATTGTAACATGCCCTCTGCATTGTTACAGATATCAAAGATTTTTCAGAGAGTCATCTTTTTTTTCTCTTGTGTGGAAATATTGTGAAGCAACTAAAGGACAATTTCTCTGGGAACTCACATCCTGTTCTGGAGAACAGCTGGGCAGGCGTGGGGATGTGCAACACTTGGCTGATGACCTGGTCAATACACAAGAGCTACACTGCTGGGAGAATATTTTGCAGAGCAGCAACACACTATTCACTGCTTGAAGCAGGGAAAGACACATGGGAGAAGCAATAGTTCTCAGGCCTTGGCTGGGTCTACTGCTAGGAGAAATTATTTATATTTCTAAGGCTATTTCCAATTATTTCAGTGCTCCAGTACTAGAAGTGATAACTATATCAATAAGGGACAGAAAAAAAATCACCACAGTGGAAGCCATTCAGCAATATTATGCTTTTATATAGCATCTGTCTGCTGTGAGACTAAAAGAAAAAGCACCCCGTCTCACAGATAACTCACCGTATCAGATAGAACAGAAATAGTACAAGGAAAATATATCTCTCTGAGGTCTGATGAAGAGATGTTAGTTAATGCCAGGTTTTACCATCACTGTGCACCCATATGAAAAATATTGTTAAATTTTGCTGTCTTTCTTAGGCATCCAGACTTTCACTGCAACGAAAATGAATGTGGATTTCAGCAGCACAGAGAGGGCATAGTAATATGGTAATATTACCACACTCGATGGTAATAAACAAGAAAAGCCAGCTGCTAATCTGATGTTAGTAGGCATTACAAATTCAACTCTAAATCATACTATAGAAGTTTAGCTTTAACTATTCCATGAAGGTAAACTCAAAAAGGCCTAATAAGGCCAGAAACATTGGCACAGATTTCCATGTGACATCTAAGACTTTATCTCAACAGTTTACTGCTTGCAGGATGTCTTTCCAGCACATACTCATGGAGCCTGACTCAATTCCTTGACTGCTAGAAAAAAAAAAGTTAAAACACTTACAACATAGTACATGGTTTCAAGATGAGTCTATATAAAGCACTTACTCTTTTTCCCTATCAATGATTCAATGATCTCTTTTAGAAAAAAAAAAATTGACTTTTTTTTTTTTTTCCTCCCTGAAACCTATTATTCTGAAGCAGAATCCACTGCCTCAACTGGTGAAATTCAGCAAGAATAAATATATCATTAACTCGGCCAGCTGTGAGTAAAGCAGAGAACCAAATTTTCAATCAGGGTAAATGATGCTGTGGTGCAATAAAGGCCAACAATCTTAAGCACCGTTTTTCACAACAAGATTCGATAGGTAAGGGATCTTTACTAAAGTAATCAGCTGTCCTTTTGATATGGTCTCAAATCTATCCGGTGGCTCATTTTGATATGTACAAACAGTTGTGAAATCTGTGCATAGATGGAGAACAGTGTTCCTTATCTGAGTTTATCCTCAGTCAGATTGAACACTGGATATTAATATTTCCCACAGTGAGGTTGCTTTTAAATACTTTATTTGTTGGACAAAATCTACTAAGGAATAAAGTTCCTCCATTAAAGGAGATTTTCCCCAATTCCTTCTCCATTAAGATAACTGTGTCTCCTGAAAACTCCTAGTCAACTGTTCAGTAATCTACGCTGAAAGTTTTTCTTGAATGATAAAAGAAAGCAACTGCTTCACATGCAATAACTCTAGAAGTGCTGGAACACAGGAAGTCCATTCTAATGTCCCTTGTTTTTTAGAGATGAATGATTATGTATCTAATAACATGTAAAAGCTCTGACCAAATTTCTACATTCATTACATTGTGCACTTTCAGCGGTGTGATGAACCTTCTCAGTGAGGGACCTAGGCGCACACTGAACAAAAGCCTTTCTGTATTCAGGAAACCGCTCAGCATATATGGTTGAATCATAACCCTACTCTCCAAAATAGGCAAAATATTGGAGAGAGATACAAAAAGTTAATGAAAATTGTTGGATACTTTGTAATGGCAGCAATTTTTCAACTCTTTTTCATTTTTTTTCCTAAGATTTCTAGTCCTTGAAGTTAAATTTGAACCTATGAGATGCTATAAACACACCACTTCTTTCCTAGATACAAAGAAGTTTAAAAACTTACTGTGCATTTTAGCCTGAAGAGCCTGAAGATCTTCTGTGCTTTGAGATAAACTACATTTAAAATGAGTTGGACATACTGCATATAGCTGTGTGTAACATTATTTGCATCTATACTGCAACAGAGTAAACAGTTTACTCTCCTTTAAAAAAAAAAAAAAATGCTTTGCATCAAGTTTGTGAATTTTCCCCTAGCATGAAACAGCCCAGATCCAAGAACCAGGAGTAATTCAGTGAATTACAACTATTTATTCCCCTGACCCTAGGACTTTATGTTACTGTTCACATCACTTGGAAACTGCAGACTAATATAAACATGGCACACTCATTTCTTTCCAAACCTACTTTTGTGCTTTAGCTTAGCTCTTAACATAGTTTTGCCACAGAGCAACAGTAAACCATTAAGATCTGCACTGCAGCGACTCTGCACAGAAATAATCACTGCCCCTGGGAAAAGAGGCATTATTTGCAAGCACAAGGGCTAATGCAATAACTCTTATTCTTTGCTGAAGTTACAGGGAGCTGGAACTCCCTTCCTGCAAAAGCTTGCTGAGAGCAGACTCTGTGGGTAGTCTACACTCCTAATTAAAAAAAGGGACGGAGTTTCATCCCTGAGGCCAAGTAGCAAGGACTGGATCATATCCCAACTGCTTACTGCCATCTCCTAAAGCATTCTGGCTGCGCCCACACTACATAGCATTTGGGACAAGATCTCTGCTAGGTCCTTGTAGTCCTAAGATACAAAAAAAAGTTTTCTGGTATGCTCTTTCAGTTCGAAGTGGCTAAAATAAAGCAAACCATTATGCAGTCCTGACTGAAGTGGTTTAGTTACAACATGAAACTGAGGATACGCCACATGCCATAGGCTACGGAGCAGGCAGGAAATGAGCTAACACTTAGGCAGGTCGGATATCAGGGGTCTAGTGCACGAAGATCTCTGGCCCTCTTCTATTTAACACTATAGATAAACTCAGGCTGCAGCTATATTACGTATATCAGAGGCGTATTTACATGGAGTTTCTGAAGGAGGAGGGGCAGCAACTCTTAAAAAATAAAAGGTTACAAAAGCAGGTATTTCTTCTTGCTGCTCACCAGTCACTACAGGACTTCCATCTAAATTATTTTTCTTGACACATCTTCTCCCCTTTTCATGAACCCTAAGCTCCTTGAACCGTCTATAACATCCTTCTGACTTTAGTTTTCCCTCACAAGAGCCCTGAATTCTGTACTGATTCTGTCCTTCTTCCTCTTTTCCAGTACAGGCTTTATATTAACCCTTTGGGACCTAAGAGCTGACCCATTTTAAGGCTCATTGACTAGTTCTCATTCCTGGAATTCTTTCTCAGAGAAATTCACGTCTGCTTTCCTTTAATTGCAAAAAATCTATTATTCTCTCAAACTTCCTGCATGGAAAACATTTTAATGGCTTCCAACAGTACAGACATTTTAAAGATCAGTCTAACAGCACCAGCTTATTTACAAAACCACTAAATTTAGGGAAATCAGTCATTTAATAAAATCATATTATTTAAAACAGGATTGTCTTAATCTGGTTCTTCAATTCTCCATATTTTTTTGACATACAGTAATTCTAATAAACGTTTAAGATATATTTAATGCCCTTGTCCTTTAAATCAAGGATCCGATAATCCAGTAATTCACATCCATCTTTACAGCTATTAAGCATAATACAGCTAATAAGCATTAAGCATAAGAAATTGCCATTTAGACACTCCTTTTCAGCATGTGTGTACAGTTTATATAATCCAAAAATACATGGACACACAAATAGTGACAACAAACAACATGGGAAACGCGCATTATATCAGACATAGGTTATAATAAAAAGATGGATTTTGCAGATTTACTGATATTTACATTTTTATCATCAGGAATCTAAGTTTGGAGGAACGAGCCACAGCCACTGAACAAACCAGGCCATTGTGCTCTCACTGAAGGAAGTCTTCTGTCTGTCCTCTGCTTCTCTCAAACGGCTAACTCCACTCCAGTACCCAGCACAGGACTTTGCCTCGTTCAAAATGAACTTGTTTTCTGCAACTTACTCCCTATAGTAGCGTTAAAGCACAAAGCAGATTTTTATGTGGCAATCCACTGTATAATAGTCTCAGCAGCCTTTCTCATTATTTTTGTGTCAAGCCTCAAAACCTCCGCGGTTGATTTAAGAAACTCACGTTACGTTGCTTCACAAACAGAAAAGCAAAAGCACCAACAGACTACAGCTTGTCCACCTGGCAAATCAGATGATACATGGGGAGTAAACAGGGGAAGATCTAAAACTTTTGCATCAATTTCCATTCCGTGCGGTGGATGCATTAAAAGAGTGGCCTTAAATAATTACAAGTTAATTATGGTCTCCATAAATTCTGCCATAATTCTGAAAACAGGAAATATACTTCAGAATAAAGTACAACAAACAAGCTGATTAACAGAACAGCAGTACTGAATTATCTTTGATAGGACAGCATTTTTCAAAGATAACAAAATATAAAAACATATAAATTACAGAAGAACTGCTTGGAATGATTCTGTGCCAAGTAAGACCTTGCTGTTTAAATGTCCAAAGCTCTACTGACCAGCAAACTGGCCAAAACTAATTAGCTTTTCTTGTTGACACCTATTTTCACACATTTCACTACAACACTGAACCACTCACCAATGTGACCTACACATTTCATACACCTATGTTTTCTCAAATATGTGGCAGTGACCCTGCCCAAGCACATTTAGCACCATAAGCATTACAAGTACAGAAAAAAAAAAATCTCCAAAAAGCTCATGCTCTCTGAGCAAGCTTTGGCCCTTCCGCTACAAGCCATAACCAGATGTTGCATATGCTGACCCAGCAGAGTGATTGAGCAGTTACTTAGTTGCTGTCCCAGCATCTGACCAGCTGCTCTCAGCTGTTCCAGCTCTGTTGCAGCCAGATTCAGAAAAGGGAGGCAGCGGCCTGCAGGACTTCACCAGCCTCAGTGCCCTCACCTACATCCGAGGGTGTCTTTTTTTAATTGAGAAGGGACAAAACACAAAGGTAACAGAGGGTATTTCGAAAAGGAGTCAGGTGAGGGGAGGATGATAGGAAAGACAAAGAGAACTTGAGCCTTTTGAGTAACAGGCAAAAAAAGATAAGCCCTGACATTGATAGCATTAGCATGTGAGAATTACCCCTGACATTGATAGCACTTGTGTCTGAAAATTACCCCATTCACTTTAAGGGAGCTGATCAGATGGCAGCGACAAGCAGGAAAGAAAGGCTTGGGTTATCCAATCCTGCAATCAAAAAAAGCAAGGGGTGGATTGCTCCCTAACCACGCACATGCTCCCAACTCCCAACGCAACCGCATGAAATCCAGCGGGGTCTACTGCTCCTGCTGCCATGGGCCCCTGTACAAACAAAAAGAAGTCTCTGCTTTGACTGAAGATCTTTCTGATATTCTTGATTCACACCTGCTAACATGGGTGAATTCTGAAAATGACTGCGAGCTGCTGTGTTTGCAGTAAAGTAGGAATGCTGTTGTTCACTAATCAGGAAAAATGTTTACAGAAAGGAACAGGCGTTCCTTACTCTTTGGGCCCAAGGCAGGCACTACTGGTGCTGGCCCACCATCCTGCATAAAGTGCGTGAAGTTAGTGCTAACCAAAAACACAGCAGCACATAACGAACTCAGAGCCTTGAACTGTGAATTTGAGAGTTGCTTCTTGCTGAGATTGACTCAATAAGAGTCAGTGTGCTTCCCACATCTAGTAAATTCCATCAGAGTCCACTCAGTGACCATTAAAAGAGTTCTTGGTATTTCAGTCTCTTTAGGACATCTCATAGACTGAGCCTATAAGGAAGCAGATGCTGAGGCCTCCAGCAGGTTTTTCCCTATCAGATATTCCAAATCTCTGAAATCAGTAAGCAAAGCTCCAGGGATATGACAGTCAATACACAAGGGCTGCAAAACATGATATTTTTAGTACTGCGCAACTTGTCACCTTTAAAAGGTGACTTTACAGATTTCACACTGCAATTGATTGGAAGCAGTCAAGTAGGCACAACCGCCACAAGGGAAGCCAAAGCTCACATGCAGCCAAAGCCTGTGCCACAGGAGGTAAAACTGTATGTGCAGTTCTACAGAGCTCTTTCAGAACAGAAGCAAAGCTCGAGCAAACTAAAATAGCCAGCAAGGCATGAGAGCGCCACTGCTGAAAGGACCCTCTCACCTGCCCTTGTGTCAAGTTTCACACCTTAAAAGTGAGACCAACTCTCACTTTTAGAGGGTAGAGGGGATGGGCTCACCCTCTACATCTCTATGGGGAATCTGGGACAACCACTGCAGCCCTTCTGGTGCACCTGCTGGCTGCCTCCTGGCTCACCTCTTTCTGCAAAGACTCCTGGACTCCCTGCACCTCCCTGCACTTGAGACCTACGACACCTGAGACACAGAGCCACCGACAGCTCTGTGCTCTGCAGAGCCTTTTGGTGGCATCTGGCTCCCTTTGCTCAAGACAACCATTCCCACTCACTTTGCAGACTTCCAAGGCTGTGATGGGTGGCAGTTGCACAGGCTATGCTTGGAGAACAGCAACACCCATCCCACACACTACTACCTAGGACAAGGCTCCTGACAGGCTTTTTTTCACCGTATTTCATTACAGAAAAGTACCAATAGCACCCTCTGACGGTCCCTGTTCAAAGTCATCTGAAGTGAGCAGGCTAGCTGGACAAGCTAATACTGCTGTAAAGTCTACAGGAAAAATAACTTTTTACTGATCGTGCCAATAGATGGTTTCCTAAGTGGCCTGCAGCTGCCTCCAAATGACTCTCAAAAGCAGCCACAGCGACTTTATACAATCAAAAATACTGACACAGGTCATTTACAGTCATTAAATGGGCTACCATGACTGCATGGATGTTGTAGGTTTATGTGGAATTCAAACGAGATTGTGAAATATATTCGTGATCATGTGAGCAGACAGAAGTAGAATATGTATATGCAACGACGAGAATAATCCTTAGTCTTATTACAAATTCCTGGATGAGTTTTGCTTTCACTATGTTTAGGAAGCATTAAGAGGGAGATGGTTGCACTATTTTCTAATGAAAAGTTAATTTTTCCCCAAAGTAAACCTTATGTCTTCTAATATTAAAATTATTTTGATATGTCATTATTATAATGGCATAAAGAGAACATAAGGTACAAATAACTACCTTCCATCTTTTCTCTCCATTTGATAAAAACTATTTTTATAAAGTTCTTCAAACTACACTAACGCAAGTAATCTATATTTAGTGTGTCTCAACGAAAGCATCTGGAAGATTAAACTTTGCCTGTGCAACTAACTTTTTTTTTATGCATAATGATGTAGGAGACTGATCCTCTCAAACTCACTTCTACCAGATCACACCATCTTTTTAATTGAAACCTCTCTCTCACGTGACTATTTTGCCTCAATTAAAATTTATGGATACACATAAACACATAGACCAGGTAAGATGTTGGAATAGACGTGGGAGAATCTGGCTAAATTAGAATCCCAACTGTTTGCAGCTCTGATCACAGGCAGTTTGCATACTCTGCCTTCAAGTATATAGAAGTCCCTTTTTTTTTTTCTTCTTTGTATCTTCATACTTCCATATGACATCTTTGAACACAAGGAACATTCTTCCAGCCAGATGCAATAAATGTCCTTGTGATGTAGAGCTCTTAGGACTGTAATTTTATTATATTTGTGATTCTCTATAGTCTATATTCTCTTTTCAGAAATCAATACTTCGCATGATGTGTGTATTGGGAATCTGAGAAATAATTTAGACAAGTCCCAAAATATGATAATCCCAGGAAGCTTTACCACATAAAGCTTGAAAACAAAAAAGCTTGAAAAAAAAAAAAAAAACTTTAATTCACACAAACCAGATCATGCACATCTCAAAATCCTTCTTACTGATTAATCAGACTCAAATTCAGCTGCTCATTTTCTTTCATTGAAGTATTTTGAATTTATATACATATATTTTCTATTCATTATTCAAATGGCTATACTAGCTTTGCATAGTTGAGTTTTAGACTATCTTTTTAACTCTGGTACATCAACATTAAAGAAATTAAGACAAAATACAGCAGTTTCTCACATAACATCCTCCACAATGGCATAATTAAGAAGCAAATATAGATGCACACAGAAACACATTTCATGCTACGTCTTAATAGCAAAAAGAACTGAACTCTTTTCACTGCATGTTGTCTGTTCCAGCCCTAGGACTGGAAATCTGCCATTGGCTCCAAAATAAACCACGGTCGGCCCGGCTGGAGATGACAGAAGTATGTCCAGGATAAATACCTACTCCGGCCCTCCAGCCCAGCTGTTAAATCATTCTGTCTCTCTGCCCTTTGCAGCATGCAGCACCAGAGAGTTTCCATCCTCCAAAGCCCCTCAGAAATCTTCACCCTGTGCTCACCAAAATACACTGTAAAAGGCTCAGGACAACCAGCCTGCAATTACAAAGACTTTCTGATGTGTCCTAAGAGAAGCCCTTATTTTGCCAAACATCACTTCTCACATGCCTTATATCCTATCAAACCCCTAATAACTATTCTGCTTCACACACACACACACACACACACAAAAAAAAAAAGTTGCACATCAATCCTGTCCTCAGAGAGTAACAAAGGTCCAGGGGAAAAAAAAACAGTCACTAAAGACAACACCAAAAAGCATTTGCAAATGGGGATCAAATCAAATGTGCACCAACAACCTTAATTCCACCATTTCCCAATTTTTAAATAATTGACATAATAGCTTATTATTTTTATAATAAATTTCAGACAGGTTTCTGAAAGTAAATTAGAAACATAAATGCTTCATTATCTGCATGATGATGCCTTCAAGCTCTAATTTTTAACCTGAGAGTTTATCCAGGAAGTAACCACTTGTTTTAAGGAATTTCACAGAAACTTCCCAAGCCTGGGAGGTTTGCACAGTTCTTACTTTCTACTACCAGGCTGGATTTTCTTTCATCTAGTTGGTGTAACAACCATCTGCACCTTTATTTCTTCGAACTTTCTCCTTATTTTTCCCCACACTTTCAGAGCTCCCTGTGATGGTCCATCCACTAACCCAATTTAATCAGCTGGGCCTTTTGAAGTCTAATTCATTCAAGGCTCTATCATAGTATATACAGACATGTGGTTCACATGATCATGAAATACATGGGATGTCCATCTTTTATTTATGTCAGCACCAAAAGTAATTCAGTTTTGAAGTACAAAATATTCTTGGAATTTTTGCACCAACATAAACACTTTACAAAATCGCTACTATTAAATATATTTTTCTCAGAAACATAGTCGAATGGAGAGAACACGAAGCACAACCAATTTTTGCCCTTGTGTCCATTTTCTATGAACAAATAAATCACTTCAGAAGGAATCAGAAGAACAAGGCTATTCTAATCACCACTTTGCAATGAAATTAGGTAAATACTAAAAGGTTGCTGGCTGGGACGGGACACGCTCTCGAAAGACAGCTGGCTCAATGACACAAACTCTGTGTAACTTTATCTTCTCCCAAAGAGCTTCACACAGAGAACAAGTAATACAGAAAAACACATGTCCTCAGGAGAGACAGAGGTACAGGAAAAACAGAGCAGCTGTGATCTCCCCTCAGGAGATCCCCCTTCTCAGGTGACCATCAGGAACAAGTCATCAGCTTATCTGGACTCTCCTGCATTAACTCTGAATTTTGCGCATGCAGGAGCCCACAACTAAACCAGGACAAGAAATACAGAGAGACCAAAGCACCTAAAGTCTAACCCTACCTGACGCTATGAGTCACGCAGAGCTTACAGGGAGGTCTGGGGAGGCGCTTGGGGGTCTAACAGCACTGCGATGGCAAACACAGCCCTGCAGCTGCAGCCGGGCTGCAGGGAGCGGAACCAGGAGGGTTTTCTTGCTCCCGGACCAGGGATGGGGTGGTATGGCACAGCTTCCTTCACTGCACAAAACCAGGCCCTTCATCTGGTCCTTCTTGAAATGCTTCGCCTTCTGTTTCCTTTATGGTCTTCAAACTGCCCACTGGATATGAGCTAGTTTCCCCGTTCTCCTCAGGTTCAGTCTCTACAGATACAGAAAACAATCACCAGCTTCAAGAACTCTGCCTTAAAAATTTTAAATGGAAGCTGCTAAGCTCACCATATAAGCCCTAAATATATATATATATCACATATATACATATTATATATATAAAAACAACAACAGATAGTAAAGCCCCTCCATTCCTCGACGTCTCCAGCACTACAACAACACTCGCATAGCCCAGTGTTGTCGACCACCACGAGCCCTCTGCACCCGGCGGGTTGCACGGCCCGTCCGGCTCGGGTCGGTTCGAGTGGGTTCGGGCCGGTCTCGCTTCGCTCCGCTCCGCTCCGCCGCATTGCGCCGCCAGGGGGCACCGCGTCGCCGCGAAATGGCGGCGGGGGCGGCGCGCGGCGGGAGGTGTTGATGTCGTTTGGTCTCCCGCGGCGGCTGGGGGCGCTGCCGCCCCATCCCATCCCATCCCATCCCATCCCATCCCATCCCATCCCATCCCATCCCATCCCATCCGCCTCCCGTGGCCCTCGCGGCCGGGGGAAGCAGGGCAGATGGCGAGCCCGGCCCGGTTCCGGGCACCATGAACCCACCCTCCCCACACCCCGTGCTCGTCGAGGTCTGCAGACACCTTAAATGTGTCCTCGCTAATCAAATGAGCCTCCTAGTGCAGTAGTTTGTCCCACTGCGATAGGTTTGATGTGGGGTTCAAGCATTCCTTACTCCTCTGCACAGCTCTACCACGTTGAGGCCCTAAGTCCCAAGCACTGCCCTCTCTTGCTTCCAGCCATGCTGGCCACTTCTGCACGCTGTGTTTCATGTCCCAGAAGGAGCAAGCTCTGTAGGCTCCTCACCGAGAAAGGGCAGCCGGTTTCTGCAAGATTCGGGTATTTTTGCCTCCAGAGTGGAATTCTCAGCTGCTGGGACTAGCAGACTGTCAGGGCTGAAGCAGGTAAGTTAATGTCTGACATGTGGGACTTCATTGGCTGTGAAACAGACTCTTCATAATGTCTAAATATCAGAAGGCCAGGCAGGAGAATTAATTCATTTAACTGCCTTTACTGGATGTAGCTAAAGCCATACATATTTAAATGGACTTTTACTCCACATTCATCCAGGTTCTTATAAAGAGAAGATGAGCTCCTTTCAAGGATGTATTTTAGATTACGTGAAACTCCAGACCCAGGGCAGTGACCCTTAGCAGTCTAATGCACCTCCCTCTTTTGTGGGTCTCTCTCTAGTCCACCCTCCTTTTTCAGTGAGCTCGTACCCAGTTGACTGAGATATCAGAGGGAATGCTCATTGAAAGGAAATACCCAGCAGCTTTAGCACGCCATTTATGGTTGGTTTTTTTTCCCAGCAGAGGGAATGGGGAGCAGAGGTCTAAGAAGAGGGTAAACCCTAAATCAGAGACAGCAAAGAGGGCTGCTGAAGAGGAACTAACATGGATTTAAATTAATCTGCCAAGATACAGAGGTGTTCAGGAAACTGAAGGCCGTGAAAAGCTATTTAAGGATTGAAAAACAGCAAGGCAATTTTGGTGCTTTTCCATGTTAGATCTGCAGAATGCTGAGGCTTGTTTTAAACTCCAAGGAACACTGAGTATGGACAGAAAATTCAGCTTTGTGAAGACTGACTTCTGACCAGTCTGGAATGTAGACAGCTTCTCCAAGCTCAAATCTGCTCCCACCGTGTGTTGTGCAATGGGGAATTCTGTGGGAAAGCCTGAAATCAGTTTATAACAACCAGATAGTGACAGAACTGAGTAATGGAACAAAGATGCTGGATTCCTGAGACTTGTAATTCACAAAATCCATTTCTTTCAATCTTCACTGAATAACTGGGGTTGATATTTTCAGCTGATATATTTTACCAGAATAAAATTGTCTAGAATTAAGTTATTCAGTGAAGGAATTTTCTTACTTTAAAGCTACTTTCATTACTCCGGTCGGTTTGTGAGGATTGCATCCTGCCCTTGATGCATAGGCATTTACTTGAGACCACTGGAAGCTTTGGCTGCCCAAAGGATTATAGGTTAGTGCTCTACATTTGTACTGTTGTACAAATGTATGACCTAAATGAGATTAGAATAATAAATCCTGATTTATTATGAGGGCTTTATTTAGACATGGTTTGAGTATGAGGTCTGTGTCAGGATTAATAATGAAATTTAAAATGCCCAGGCACGGGGAAAGCCTAACAATTAAAGGACATCTTTTTCCCTTGAGAAAACTGGTTCCCAGACCTCTGGTGTTTGTCAGAATTGCTAAATACCGAATGGCACAGACATGCTCAATCCCAAAGATGATGCCTGTTTTGCCAATTGATGGGGTCAGAAGAAAGAACCAGACACCAAGGGAAAGACCAGCCGTATTTACTATTCACATCAAATAATACAGAATTGAAATAATGCACCTAACAAAACAATAAGCTTACTATGCAATGGGTTTTAACAACAGACAAAACAAGCAAGGTAATGCACTTAAGCATTACTATATAGGAAAGAAAATAGTGATTAAGAAAAAGATACAATCACCAGTTGCCTAAGTATGTTACCACCACCCAGATCCAGAGTTGCTGGGGAGTCCCTGTTGCAGGGAGGATTTGGAGAGCATTCCCAGCAATTGAGAGGTTTTACATGGTACATACTCCCCACCCCATAAGTGAGGCCTGCAAAGTCACAGCAAGAGGGTCCAGCTTTTATAGAGCCAAATCAGCAAATCGTGAAAACTTGCGCTCTCTTTGTAAGCAATAACATCTGGTGTGGCAGCCTTTCCCCATCATCCTCGACTGGGACCTGGCCAGAGCCCAGGCCTCGGATGGGAGGGCTCCCTTCAAGGTTAAAAACACTTATACGAGAGCCTACAAAAGCTACAGTTTAATAAGCTACATGCAGGTTAGCCTAAACAGATCTACAAGCGAGTGATGCGTACTTTTACAAAGGCAGAGCTATATTCAGCTGTAAGTAAGTAAACCCCCAATTCGGGCCTGTTGTTCAGGCCCTGACTTGGAGATCAGCCCACACTGAGCAAGGCACAGAAGCATCCCATCAACAGTGCTTTCCAAGGCTAAGCACTCATGCCCTGCAATGCAATAGCATTCAGCAAGCTTCCAGTATAAGCTTCTCAGAATCCAAACACACACAAATTATGCCTTCAGCATGGTGTCAAATGGGCACCAACCTAGATATCCATCCTGGAGTTAGTTCACATTCCTGAACCTGCTGTAAGAAAATGTCCATTCTTTTCTGCATCCTGACCACCATTTCTCATGAGGATACCTTATGTCGTTTGACATACCAAATTGCAATGACCTAAGTAGCAGACACTGACATGTAGTTAAGTTCCTTTTCACCAGTAGCCACATTAATGAAGGCTTCAGAGCAATTTGCCTTTCCAAGAAGTCCTAACCGGACGGGGAAAAAAAATACAACTATTGAACATGATCTTTAACATGATCTTGAGTTCTGAGTGTGGTCAGGTGAAACATATCAGGGGAGAATGTAGGGAGGAGGGGGCCAAACTCTTCTCAGTCATGGTCAGTGACAGGACAAGGGGTAATGGGTACAAGTTGAAACACAAGAAGTTCCTTCTCCATGTGAGCAAGAACTTCTTTCCTGAGAGGGTGACAGAGCCCTGGAACAGGCTGCCCATAGAGGTTGTGGAGTCTCCTTCTCTGGAGATCTTCCAAACCTGCCTGGATGCCACCCTGTGCCATGTGCTCTAGCTGACCCTGCATGTGCAGGGGGGTTGGACTAGATGATCTCTAAAGGTCCCTTCCAACCTCAGCCAGTCTGTGGCTCTGTCATCATGAATTCTGCAGTATCTTTACCTTTTGTCTAAGTTCCACTAAACTTCCACTTTCCACCAGATCATTGAATTGACTTGTTCAACAGCGCCTTTCTGTCCCACTTGTTTGTTGGGCAGAAATAGCAAGAGTTACTTCATCTGAAATGCTGATGTGAGTTTTAGTAATCACAAGCCTCACGGTGTTTGTGCAGAGCAAAAGGAAATGCTGGACCAGAAAGGAAATGCTGAACCACCATTTTCTTTTATTCAGCAGGAGGCCTGCCTACCTGGCAGTCTGTCCTGGTGGGCCTCTGCTGTGCTGGAACTGCATGGAGAGCCTTCAGGCACTTTTTTTTTTTTTTCTTTTTTTCCAGATAATTTCTTGGAAAAGCACCTTTTGTAGAAGGACCTATGTTTAGGTCGTGCTGTGATTCTTTACTCACCACTCAAGCGTTAAATGCGGGTGATTATAGGAAACCAGATATTTGTAAGAAACAGTGTGCAAAAAAGCATGAAAGCTCAAAAGGATGAAAAGCTACCAATATAACTGAGGACAATTCTCTGGACAGTCAAAGTATAAAATCAAATATGAAGATGTTCCAGTATCTTAACAAAACTTTTAACTACTTTTTCACTCTCTAGAAGTGCCACTTTCTGCAAAGCGCTTTCTGAAAAACTTTAAACTATGCTCTAGATGATGAGAATCATTAGGGACAGAGTACTTGGAGATGCAGTGATTCATTAACAGTGTTGCCAGCAGACTCCTTAAGGTCAAATGACATTAAAGATGGGAATCCTGGACCTTTCTGCTCAGGAACAAGGCAGCATTTAAACTCTCAGAATCCAGATGCTTCATGTTATCTACTTCTGATCCTCTGAAGTCAAACAGCAGTGTGAAGGCCTAGCTAAGCAACTTTTTGAACCCTTAAGCTCCACTCATGCTTATTCCCTTGCACACTGACCTTTAGGAAAAAAAAAAAAAAAAAAAAACAGTGATACAAACAAATCCTGCGGAATTACCCAACAACCCTGATGGCAGGTATATGATGAAGATTCAAATGGTAGCTGCAGCCATTAGGCCCTGGAGAGCTGAATGGAAAGTTTTGTCCATTCAAAATTTTTAATGTTCCAGTGCAGGGTTTCCCAACCAACCCCACCTGCTGGCAGGGCAAGGGTCTGCAACACGATCTGCACGCTGCTGGGCTTTGCTGCTCCTGACAGCACCTGGTCAAGTGAGCAGCAGCTTTTTGTGGCTCTTCACAAGCCTGAATCGCAAGTGGGCAATCACATCCACAGGGGCACTAAGGGAAAAATGCACTCACTGTTGTGTGGAAATGGGTTCCTGCTTCTCTGTACACTTTATAGTGTGTTTCAGGTGTATTGCAGTCTGAAAACCCTGGTGTTTTTGCTAATGGCGTGTTACTGAAGCCTTTACCCTCATTTAGAAGGTTAAAGTCTTGCAGTGCACAGTTGTCACTGGTCACTGATAAAAAGCAACAGAGGTTTCGTGGGCCCCGCTGGGTTAATGTTAGCCACAAACAGAATGAGAATGTGCTGAGTGCGGAGCGGCAGCGCGTAACCCACCGAGCCTCATTATCGCTGCTCTCTGGCCTCTCGATAGTGCGTGTACGCACTGCCCGGGGGAGGCTCCGAGGCATGGGCAGCACGGGCCGTTAGTAGGGCTGGGAGAGGCTAGGAAGAGGTTTTCCTTGTCAGATAGAAGGAAGTTATGAATCAATCTAAGGGAGATGCTTTCCTGGTCTGGGGAACAAAGCCTTCTGTAGTATGTATTGGAATTATTTTTATTATGTCTATTTTATTTGCTGTATGTATTCTTTAAACTCCCTGTCTTTGTCTAATGGAAGCACTATCCTGAATGCTGCTGTGACAGACTTGCTTCACGGACTGCTCAGTTCCTGGTGTTCTGCCCTGGTATTGAGTCAGTTTTACTTTTTTTATTTTCTGGAAGATAGGCAGGAACGAGAAGCAGGTGCTAATATAAAACTCAGTCCAAGATTATTTGTACTGAGACCGTAAATCTCTTCTTTCCATGCCTGCTATAACGTATCACTGAGCAAGTACGTAGTTACTGACGTACTTACTTTTTTGACGGTTCTTGTCTTCCTTCCTCTTTCCCATTATTCACTATGTTTTACGTATTTCTGAACATAGTGAGTGTGTAGGCCACACAGTGCTGTGCAGCACCCTGCCTCAGTGGGCTTTTTATCCAAAGTTTCCAAACCTGCTTGCTCATGGTGAGAGGCTTCAGTCCGTACCTGGGCTCCTCAGTGTGCATGTTCTCCTTTACAGAAGCACGGAGAGCACACAGCAGATCCACTACAGTTAATCAAAGCAGAGTTAGCATGTCACCTTTCTAAAAAAACACTTCTTACATCCTAGTACCTAAACATGGATTTTGAGCATAGCTTTAAGCATTCTGTGTAGGTATTTGGCGGGGGGGCATGACAGGCATCTCTAAAAATCTTTTTAAAGTACTATACAAACATACATTTACTATATGTATCCTTAATCTGCACAATTATGATAATAATTGTCTTTTTTCCAACAAAATAATAGTTCTCATTGACTCCTTTCAGGGTGAGGCATTCATTATCTCACTTAGTAATCAGGGTCAATAGCAACATCTCCTGCACCCTAAGCTGTGTTAGCCTTTCCTACATGGATTCTTGTGCCAAAGGAATTTTCTAATCCTGCTCGCCAGAAAAGTGGGGATCATCTTTGGAAATCACTCCAGGTAAGAAACATCTCTTGTAAACAGTTTGCTGCAAGTGATAGGACAAAACACAGCCCTGTGATAACCACAACCAAGGCACCTTTTAACAAGACCCTTTTTCGATGCTATGTGATGCTGTATGTGACCTAGAGATACAATAAGCCTTTCTACTGTGCTGCAAGTACTCGAACCACTGAGTTTCAGTTCTCACTTCTCACTCCTGTAAGTCAAACCCAGCAGCTCTGCAGCAGCACCTATTTATTAATGCATAGACCGGATCCCACGGGCATATGTGCCAGAAGGGGTGTTTGGTCAGTGTTGCCACAGCGATGGCACACACAGGCAACAGCCAAGAAGAGCAGAACCTGTTCAGCACGTTTGGAGAGGCTCATATACCTCCCCTACCATTCTAGAGGAATGTAGGATGTTAAAAAGAGGATGCTGAATGTGTTGGATTTGCTGTGCAAAATTTGTATTTTTTATAAACATAAGAGATAACAGACTCTCCCGTATAGACACACAGGTTTCTGCAGTACAGAGCTGAACTGCTGCAGCTTATTCCAGTGTTTCGCATTTAATGAGTATGTTATATAAAATTATTTATAGTGAAATGCAGCTAAATAAAGTACTTTTTAAAGCAAAACAAACAAAAAATACTGAGAAGATATGATGTGATGTGATCACAAACAGGAAAAACGTCAGGTAGCTGCTTATTGCAGAAAACACAACATTATGGAACTAATTTAAAATCCAGATGATTTTCCTAAGGAAAAAAAAAATCGGAAGTACGCTGCATGGGGGCGGGCGGATTTTTTTTTGTTTCTTGAGGATGGCGGAGATCTGTGCACAAGCATCAGCACAGGGCAGCTTTCTGCGCTGTTCCCTGCCAGTTGCTGACAAAGGCAGCCCTAATGAATCACTCTGAATTGTGATCATGTGCTACCAGCCCACAGCGAGCTGCCAAAGAGGAAGTGCAGCTTGTTTTCTTTCATTTTCTTGATTCCTATGCTGTAGGAAGATGAAAGGAGCAGGAGGAGGAGGCAACAGCGGCAGCCAAACTTAATAAATAATTCTGACGACTCCTCATATCAAATGGAGGCCTCCGAGTGGGACCCACTGAAAAATGACACCCTTCCGCCGACCCTGACGCCAGCTGTCCCTCCGTATGTGAAGCTGGGCCTGACCATTGTATATACTGTTTTTTATTCACTCCTTTTTGTGTTCATCTACGTTCAGCTCTGGCTGGTCCTTCACTACAGGCACAAGAGGTTCAGTTACCAAACTGTCTTTCTGTTTTTGTGCTTGTTTTGGGCCTCCCTTAGGACTGTGCTCTTTTCATTTTACTTCAAAGACTTTGTCACAGCAAATTCTCTCAGCCCCTTCATCTTCTGGCTTCTCTATTGCTTCCCAGTCTGCCTCCAGTTTTTCACCCTGACCCTGATGAATCTTTACTTCACACAGGTAAGCAAAAGACATTCAGTTGATTAAATCTAACATAATGGTAAAGCTTTATTTTTATTTTTTTATTTGTTAAGGTTCGTGAGATACAAGATATAATTTCTTCAGGTATTGGGCAGGGCAAGAAACATGTATCAAGTATTGGGTTGGGAATTTAACTTTTGATTATACGCAACCAATCAGTGTGACAGTGAAACCCGGAGCCTGACATGGTTGCTTTAGGAATGCAGAAAGATATATCTTCAGTATCTTAAAATGGTGTCATTTAATTTAAAGATTAGGGGAAAAAAAATACAGCAAAGCTGGAAGGTTAAACCTCCAAAGTGACTTCTTATTGTTATTCTCTATAGTTGCTGTTGTTGTTGTTAGATCCTATAACTTTTTGGCTTAGCAAACCAGATCTCTCTGTGTAGTCAGAACTGAAATTTCTAATTTTGCTGACAGCCCTCAGAGTTTGCGTAGCTTTGCTAATGTGTTTCTGAGCAAGAGATTCTGCTCCATGTATCAATAGTCAAATTGTTGATAGAGACCCACTGCAGCCTCACATTCCTGTTATGATCTGTGTTACAAGTAGCTCCAAGGACTGTTTGTGTCCAGGCCCCTGTAAGTACTAGGTGCTGTACAGAGATATTCCTTATGCATCAAGGGCACTGTGATACGAAGGTGAATGGGCTGTACAGAGGGGGAAGGGAATAGATCTGTGCTTTAGAAAGAAGCCTAGAGAGAGTGTCCATGCTGCGGGCACCTGAGAAGCCACAAGAACTAGCGTGCGGAGAGCACTGCAGGTAGAAGCGAGTGACCGATGGCACATGTGACCAATGGCACAGGCTGCTTTCCCAGCACAAGTGCGTGGCCACGAGAGTGGCAGCAAGTCCCACAGCACCCATGGCAGTGCTTGGGGCAGTTTGGGCTTTGCTAGGGACCCGCTGGGCACTGGGGCTGGTGCCTCTGCAGCGGTTACGGCTGCCACAGGCCTGGCTGCAGAGCTCGGGCTGCTCGTGAGAGCTGCCAGCCCAGAGCTGCAAAAGTGGAGATAAAAGCATGAAGGCTGAAGGAGGACTTTAGGAGCATATTAAATACTTAGAACCATGTAGATATGTTTGCACGTTTATTTGCTTTTCTGGATTCAGTATTTGAAACACCTGCTAACTCACGGCTCCATTCCCCTGGACTTGAGACATGTCAGAGAGTTACCGGAGCCTTTCATCTATGCGCTGCTCAAATCAGCCCAGGCATGTGAGGGCCTCTGCTTTATCCCACGGCTGGTGTGAGGGGCCTTTGATGATGGTACAGTTCCCAAGGGGCAAATGCCCATCATCACGCAGAGTCCATCACTACCACAGCAGCTAAATCATAGCCCTGGGCCTGATTCTTCCCTCAGACACACACGTAGAGCTCCCATTGAAGGCTGGAGTCTGAAGTATTTTGGCTCTCAGGGAAGAGAAGCTGAGGAGGAAGCGAGCACAGAGAATGCGCTGCAGTCTGCACTCTGTGCCAGCACTCAGGGGCTTAGTGTTGTAGTAACTAACTCCCTTTGCCTGGGGAAAAGTCCAAGAAGAAAGCACACAGAATGCACTTGTGTGTCCTTTCAACTTATTTTTGGCATTGCATGATAACCATTAAGGAAGTACGAGTCAGTGGTTGCAAACATGAAAATGCTATGGCTACTGGTTCTGCCTTTAACACAGTTTCTGCTTTGTCACTGTGAGCCCTCACAATCCTCCTCTGAGCTCTATAAAAGAGTGTAATGGTTACACTCTTGTGAAGCTTTTGAGGCAGTGTTTAAAGGGACTTTAAGACTTTGTGATATGTCTCAGAATCTTGAAAGGTTGTGAGCCACTGTAGACAAGCCTATTATAGCTGTTTGCTTTGGAGCTGGTTGCTCCCATGAAATCTCAAGTATCTCCCCAGCCAAAGAAAAACATTAAGAAATACAGGCACAGCCGTTGTAAGCATATAATGTAAGACATGGAATCAATGCACACACTTTTAATTCACTGTTATTAATTCTTTACTTCTAACCATTAAAAGGTGGTTTGGCTTGAAATTCAGCATCTTCTTGAGACTATATGTTTAATGTGCATCTAGCTTTCCACAGCAGACAAGCAAGAACTAGTGTGAAAGGGGTGGGGAGAGAGAATTTTGTTTTCAGTAATGGCTTATAACTTCACAGACCTGTTTAGAAGGAACTTTTATCCCTTTTTTTCACTGGAAAGGAAAGAGACTACAGCTGTGTCTCGTTACATGCTAGTTCACAGGTGCTAGGGTAGAGGACAAGAAATTACTTGATATAGCACAGGGACAGGGGACTAGAGGAGACATGAGTCTAGAACTTGGGAATATTTGTTATCTCTTCTACTGCATGAACATTTCTACACGGAGGACTGCTGCTAAGAACACTCTTAGACATGGACATGAGAGGAAAAATTAGCTCTAAAAAAATGCAGGTCTTCCTAGCCAAAGAAAAAAAACTCACTTGACAGTGCCTGAGGGCATTTTTTAGAATAATGAGCAGCTTGCAACCAACAGGAAGTTAGCCACAACTGTTGCCTTTAGAAAGGTATCCCTAAGCAATGAGGTCACGAATTTGGAGTGTGCTTTTGCATAGCAGGACAAATAAGACACAATGGTGACAACATGGCAGAGGTTATTCCCAGATTTGTGCATCACCTTCACCAGCCAGAAGTAAAGGAACTCAAATGCACTGGGCCAGGGCCAGCAGGCAGGAAAGAAGTTACTATCAAAATAGTTTTGACTCACAACAATTCCTTAGGGGCCTATATAGCAGAATATATATATTATAGCAGAACATAAAGGGTGCTAAAGGTAAGGCATATGTAATGTTACATCCTCTCAGAAATCATATACTGCAGAAAAAGATGTCATCTCTAGTAAAACAACAGAGGAGAATTTATTAATCCTTTGTCTGCATTTATTCTCTTGTCTT
Source organism: Crypturellus tataupa (assembly GCA_034781795.1). Classification (NCBI taxonomy): domain Eukaryota; kingdom Metazoa; phylum Chordata; class Aves; order Tinamiformes; family Tinamidae; genus Crypturellus; species Crypturellus tataupa. Next base: position 757,649 of record JAWLRI010000436.1, on the reverse strand, counting down.
ACGAAGTATGTGACCTACTTCTCAGGATAAGCCTCTGTTTACTTAGAAATCATTAAAGTAAGTCTTAAATGAAAGTGAGATCAAGAGGCACTTTTTATAAAACAACAACCCAACAGCAATACCAAGCCAGAGAAAATCTGTGCTCGATCAGTTAGTGAACAGAAGTGTGCATTTCCCCCAGAGAGACTGAAAAGTCCATAGATCTGTTCAGCTACCGCAGTTCTGTTGTTGCTGTTGTTTCTGGTTTTGGCTGTTTGATGAAGATGGTAAACTGGCAAAAAACATTTTCCACTTTACCCAAATCCAGACAGCGAGGATCTCAGCGCTCAAGTGCTCTTTTGTTTGTGTCCCGCCCGGCCAAGCCTTCCATTCTCCCCTGCCAATGGCAAGGGGAGCCTGCAATGTGTCCTCAGGCTTTACCGTCACTGCTGCGGGCATAAGCTTAAAAAAGATCTGGGAAAGAAAATAAAAGAAAATAAAAACTTGCCTTATATGGGGGTGGGGTGAGAGGCAGCAGAGAAGGGCTTACTTCAATTTGTTATGCTCCTTTCAGACTTTATGTTTCCCTCGTGAACAGGATACACGTGGATTGCAGGAAGGCTGGGATGGAGGGTTGTAGGCTCAAAAAAACAGGATAAGCTTGTGAGTGTTGGGGGCTGTTGGAAACCCCAGCCCCCTTTCTGTGGCCAGGCACAGCAAGTTACTTGGTGGGCTGGGGGGTTGACCATCGCCTTCTCCAGCACCCAGGTAGGCTGTGCTGAGCTAAAGACCTGGGAGGCTCTGCAGGTGGAGAAGGGCTGGTACGTGCTCTCCTTCCTCTTCCCTAGTCACCTTCCCTTTCTCTGGCATCTAGATTGGGAAGTTTACTCTGCCTCCCAGGCAGGGCTGATAAAAATCAGGGACTTTCAAATGAAGAGAAATTGTGCCGGCTAAGACAGTTAGGAGAGGAGCAGGCCACACTAGGAGTGCTTTGAAGGATGGGGGAAAACCAGTGCAGCGCTTTCGGAGAGGTTACGTATCTCAGTGGAATTCTAATTGAGGTGCATGTTATCTCTGTGAAGAAAATTAAGAGAACTTATCCTCTAATTTCTCTGGATAGAATTTTAAAAGTAATACCACCAGAGACAGAACAGAAAGGGCTTTATATTTTTGTATTTTTAACAAGAATAACAGACATTCTTTACACAGCTTTATATTAATTTAAGGCATGCTCCAGACTGCATGCACAGAGGACGACATAGGAGTGAAAATACAGATGGTTAAGCATCACCAAGTATGTTGGGTCCATAGGAGAGAAGTTAGACCTGCACACAGAGATGCTATCTGCCAGCACACAGAATAAGGCAGAAGGAATAAAGTGATTTCAGTTGTCAGATGATTTGATGGGAAAGCTACGCATGCAAGTTTACTGTGACTACCGGACCCATGATGGTCCCTCTCCTACCACCATCAGTTTTACAAGGTTAAACAAGGCTGCACATGGTAGTGAGCCATGTTGTCCATGTACACAGGCCTTGCAAACCATGTAGAGTTTAGAGAATACAGAGAAGACTGGGCACATCTGGGGGAATCTGATCCAAAAGTAGAAATAGTGCATGGAGAGAGTCACGTGGGCCTCGAACTGAAGAAAACGTGTTCAGGCTGATAGGGGGGGCGGTCTGAGCCTGCATGAGACAAATTTTCAAGGTGCAAAAAGAAATCTGCATGGAAGAATGTGAGAGAGGGAGGGGGGGGAAGTGGTGGTCTTTTCCTTCCTGAGAAGGAAAAGCACATTTTGATCTCTGCAGTTTTTTGAAGCGAGAACTGGAAAATAAAGGTAAACTTCATTCCTGTGAGGAGAGCCATCTGGAGATGTGTACGAGCACTGAGCATGTACCTGAGACTTTCTGGTGAGCTGTGGTTCCTATAAAAGCGAATTGGACGTAGGAGTACACTGGAGGTGTATGCCAGCAGTCACATCAACTCAGCTAAATCAGAGCATTGATTTAAAATTGCACCAGGGACATTTTTATTTTTATTTTGCTCTGGATGTAGCTGGCTTGGCTTTGACCCTTAACACTGCTACTTACAGTGCACTGCTCACCAGGAGAGGCTCCCAATGTACTTGCATTGCCGTGCAGGAGTCCCCTTGATTTCCAGCTGTGCTGCCCATGGGCCCCCCTGCCACCCCACTGCTCATCTGCTGGGGCCCTGGCACTGCAAGGTTACCTTGCAACTGGCTGCATCAATTCCTGCAAGAGAGGAATTTTTCTTGGCTCAAGGGCGCCTTGGAGGCCTTTTGTACTGCTGTAGTTCTGGGTGCCAGACATCTGCCTCAGGGGAGTGGAGGAGAGAGTGTGAGACTCATTTGAGGTTGAGATTTCCACTTCTTTAGCAAAAATGAATCAAAACAGTGTATTTATATTTTAAAGAACAAGCAAAAGAGAAAATGTTTTTAAGAAGAAAAAGTAATATTCTAGTCGTTAGAAAATTAGCAAAGAATTTCACTAGGTTTTTTTTGTTTTGCTTTTTTTTCTGTCGTTGCTATTCATCTCAGGGGTCTCTGAAATATTTTTTTTTTTTTTTTAAAGGCTGCCTGCTTATTGCTCTTTAGTCTATTCTTAGCCTGGTTTGCTCTGGTTTGCTGGAAGACTTGCTTAGATGACTCAGATATTGACTGGAAGCTTTCTCATCACTGCTGTGGGGAGGGGCCATTGAGCAACCAGTGTTTTCTGGCAGGGTGCTTGCAGTTAAAGGACTCCTAAAAGCAAAAAGCTGCACCCACGTGCGTAAGGTGAGCAGAGATCAGCTTCTGACGTCCTTAGTCCCACGGAATAGACTCTTTTTCGGGACAACTGCAGTGCTTCAAGCAAGGGTGCTCATAGGATAAGGCACCCAATGCAGAATCACAGAAACACAGCCGTTTTGGCAGTCTCACCTGGGAGATGTTGTCCTGCACGTTACCTGCCACGGGAACGTGTCACATCTGGCTCTAGCTAGGTCCGCCACAGAGCTTTGCTGAGCTGGGCAGACTTGTGCTGTGTCTTGGGACAGGAGTACACCATGGCGTTTCGAGGTGAGGGGTCTTGCTGGGCGACCACAGGAGATGTCCTGGATGGTTCTGGAACCTGTGGATCTCCTAGGTTCTCCAAACCCAGTCTAATGCACGGCCCAGTGCAAATTGCTCGTCGTGGGTGGTGGTTTTGTGCACTGGTTTGAACGCTCCTCATTGGCACTGCTTGTGAAAGTTGTCAAAATTAACGGTACAATATGTGTGAGTAGGTGTTACTCAGAGCAGGTGAGGGTTGTGGAATAGCCCTAGAGACAAGTTTTACCTGTTCAGTTTAAATCAGGTCAGGAATCTGCTTACTCCCCAGCTGACCACAGTGTCATGCAGAATAAACAGGGCAGGCAAAATGCCCTATAGAAAAAGAGTACAGGTTGGAAATGAATCTCTCCTCTGAAAACTGCCAGCCCCCAACTGAGCCACAGAAACATGAAATATTCACAAACTTGTTATATCTTTCTTGAGTAGTAAGTAAATAACAGAAGACTTGCTCCTGAATGCCTGTGAGAATTCATGGTCTAGATATTCAGATAACAAATCATAAATATCTTCTACAAGGAATAGTGCCAGAGGTGTTAACTATTTGAAAACAGTATCAATGGTTGCAGAATATTTTTAGGGATTTTTTTTTTGTTTGTTCTCTTTTTTTTTTCTCTCAGCTATTATTTTTGCAGGGTTGCTAAAACACTCCATTCTCTCTACTGGTTCACCTAGTGCTAAGCAGATTGATGTGCCACAGAAATAATTTCCATGTAAAGGCACCTATTTATGGTGAATAGGAGTTAAGTGACAAGTTGTTCCAGGAACATTGGAACAAGTGAGACCTGATTTCTCCAGATCTATGTCTCATGCTTGACTTCGAGCTGTGATTGAAGGGGTTTTTTCCGTTACTAAGGCATTTCTTATGGTACTTTTCTATGCAGAGTTTCTCATTTTGGGTAATATTTAGGAATATTATGCAGTATTCTGCCTAGAAAGGCATGTTTGAGGGGCATTGACAGGGTCCCTCACTTCTATCAAGCCACTATATTTGAGAGAGTGATAGAAAGATCATGTCCTTGACACTTCAGTAATTCTGTCTTCCATTCTCTGACCAGACAGTCAGAGACCAGACACTTAGTGAGGGACAGCTAGAGAGTTTCACAGCAGACACTTGGCAACATATACACCTTGATCATGTAAGTCCTGTTTCCTTGGGAAAGTATGGTAATCCTAGCAAATATTATGCAAGAACCACTAAGCATGCAAAACCAAATGAATGGCTAAGGCAAGATAAGTTGAGAAGAAAACGATTAGGAAATAACCCACAACAAACCAGATGGCTTTTTTTTTCCTGTCATACAAGTAGTTGATGTGTTTCAGTGTAGCCTGATGAATTTAAATAAATGACCCTTATAAATTCAGTTTGCTTGGAGTTGTGTTAGCTTATGAAAAAGCAATGATGCTTCCCTTAAAGCTTATGTTTTTAAATATATGGGGCTGATATTACACAGCTACTGGGTAGCAGAAGCATCAGTATTTTTTTCTTTTCTGCTGTAGAAAGATAAGTATTATGCCTGAGCTATCTCATTGTAAAAATATGTACTGTTCTCTTAGTGAATATAAGTCAGTGGAAGCCAAACACACCTGGGAGTAAAACAAGGAGTTTAGTTCTCACCAATATCCTTGTGGTAATATGACATGTTTCAACATACATAACCAATTTCAGGCCAGCGAGGTACAAGCGGGGCACTGAGGGCTCTTTATGTAAATAAAGCATCTGCCCCAATATGCCAGTATGAGGTGATTGCATGAGAGACATATACTGGCAAGCCACGTAAAGGCATAATTATTTACCTTTTGGATTGTACTGCCATTGGTCTTCTTGCAAATGTTGATATAAAGGACCTTATTCCCAAGTCAAAATAAGCAAAAAATAATCATGCAGACAATTTGTATACAGATATATCTTAATATCCCGCTGAGTGATTTTAATAGTTTGTTTATTGGTTGCCTGCCATGGATAAACCATTAATGCAATTTTTTTGTGTGTGTAATGAAACCTGTCATTATATTTCATTTGATGTGAGGCAGGATTCCTGTAGATCACTGTGTCTTTCTTTATTTGTGTGTATACTATGTCTGATGCAATATTTTTCTGTTTTGCAGGTAATTTTCAAGGCTAAGTCAAAATATTCACCAGAGCTACTCAAATATAGGTAAGAACTGCAGCAAAGAAAAGTAGCTGTGCATTTGGAGAAACACTGCATCTTTCATAATATGCAGTGGTCATAGTCACTCATATTTATATATAAAAGTTTTCTAGTGAAGAATGATGGCTCTGACACCAATTCCTCTCCTGAGATATTTAGAAGTCCGTGTAATTTTCCAACACAAACACCATTTTTAGACATTCAGATATTTTAAAGGCAGGTATTTCCATTGCAGGCAGGAAAGAGTGACCTTAGCAGTCTGTTTACAGGTTCTAAAAGAAACTCTGTATGTTAAGGAATTCAAATCCACTGCTTTGGTAAAGATATCAGGGTAATACATGCACTGTGACAGGAATGAGTGGACTGGATATTCAGAATTAATTCAAAATTGAGGGCAGAGATAATAACAGAGAAACTGAAAAGCTTTGAGAAGGTGAAAGAAGATTTGTGAAGGGAGGTGGTGAGAATAGATTCATCGCAGTGATGTGTCTGAGAGCTCACAGGTAACTTCTCATAACTCTAGAGTTTTGATGCATTTATCATCCTTGCATTTATGTAAGTGATTTGTTTGAGATCTTGTTTGAGCCGGAGGAGTTGTCAGGATCTACTTAAAAACTCCCCAAAAGGTGGTAGAAGTTCAGGAAGCTGAAGAAGAGTTCAATAAATTAATGTTTATTGTTGCAATACCTGGAAGCTTCAGTCAAGGGCAAAGTTGTTTAGCTAGGATAAGAGAGAGAGGATGTCTCTTCTGTAAAGAAAAGTCAGTATAGGAAAGCAGAGTAATTTGTAACTGTAATCTGACCTGTTACTGGCTTACTCTTCAGCAGAATATGGCACAGTATCAACAGGTGAAATGTTAAGATTCTTACCCTGTTCTTACCCTGGAAAGGGTACAGCTGGAGAGGCAGAGGTGTGAAGCAAATGTTTCAGAAGCCACATTTGATGGAACGAATATACAGTGAGACCAACAGGAGGTGGCCTGTGCTGGTGTTGGGACTAGGAAGAGTATGGGCCAGGCAGGGGTTGTTGGCTGAGTGAGGGATGAGGGTCTCCTTGTTGGAGAAAAGCTGATACAGCCAGTGTATGGGTGCAGTGAGAAAGGCTACATCTGTTTGGTGGACCCAGGAATGCTTCCAAGTGAGTGGGTGGGTCTGTGTGCATAGCTTGGCTGCATCCCCAAACCACAAGGGGCAAGAGCCAGATGCATCCTGGTCAGCACCATGGTGCACAGATCAGCATCCCCTTTGGTTTCTGTGGGAAGGAAACCCAGGAGTGTGGGCTGGCCAAGAGTGTGGGCCGGCCGACGACTCGGACACACAGCAGGCAGGTCCCCCAGCGAGCCCCAGAGTGAGCAGCAGAGCATGGTGAGGCAGAAACTTTGAACCTCACCTGCTGATGATGCGTGTGGCAAGGCTGTGTTCTTGAAAATTTGCTCGAAAGTGCCTTTCTTTGAGGAAAGCGGCCTTGTGACTTTTAGTCCATGGATGTGGAATGAGGGCATCAGCACCACGCACATAGCTCTTGAAGCATTTCCATTCCTAAATACTTCCATACTGTGACCTGAGTTGCTCTTCTATAGACTATCCACCCAACAGTTTCATGTCTCTACCCTGCCTCTTGTCCGCTTCATCTCTAACAGAGCACTCTTGGGTCTGGCCTAGCCTTCTATCTTTTGTGCAGCTCTGCGGTGAAGGACCTGGTTAGCACTTTGTTTTAATGTCTACAGCTCTTAGCATGGATGTGGTTAGCTTCATCTAAGGGCCATATAAAGCTGACCTGATTTCCTTTCTTGTACAAGGTAACTGAAGTGGTAAATACATACACACCTATATAGTTAATACATCAATGTGCATTAACTATAGTAAGCCACTGAGTGTCGAGTGATTTTGGCCTACAGACAGGGCTGGAGTCAGCACTAAAGATGATTTTTGATTGTTGCTGAATGTTCAATCTTTTTTTTTTTCATATCCTTTAATAAAGGTCAGGCCTTGTTGCCTGGTGTTTTCATTCTTGCAAGGGGTAAGGACTACAGGAACCAGGCAGCAGTGAAGTAGGACTGCATGTGTCCTGTGGGACTGCATCAGAATCTTCCCAGATATGGAAAAATATATATATACTGCTGCGAGGGAACCAGAATCTAAAACAAACTTTCCTCAGCACGGCCTTCCTGTTGCTAGTTGTTGTAGCAAAAGAACTCAAGGCCAGGCCTAAGCCAGTCACCTTCGTATTTAAACAGCCCTGCTGCACGTCTCCGTGGGCTTGGGGATTTCTTAACATCACTGCGTCTGGGTGAGGTTTACTGTACTGTGTACGCAAGCCTGGTTACACACAAGCCTCAGACCCTGCATGGTTTCTGAGGAAACGACAGACAAAAATGAGGTAGTTTCACACAGATTTTCCTGTTAAGACAGGGAAAACTCACTGCATTCAGGTGAAGTTTGATTTTAGGTTCAAAGAAAAGCTTTGAATCCAGCCTAGCACAGCAAAAGCAGAACACCCCAACACCTGCCTACCTGAGTTCCTTCTTGTTACACAGCGCTCCTTTTTCAGGGAACAGCCCCGAGAGGAGGATTATATACAACAGTCACTGGTGTAATGGACGAATAGTGTGATGTGGGAGCAACTCCTTGCCTGTTTTCTAAAAAAATGATGTTTATCCACCCCTTGTAGGTGCCCTGGTAGCTGGGATTTAGTGACATGTTTTCCCTTTCAGTGAGGCAGCTACGCATTCTGCAGCTGCGGAGACCCTAAAACTGCCCTGAGAGGCACAGCCTTCATCTCCATCTACGCCTATTCAGAGGCTTCAGCAACAAGGTGCCCGTTGTCAGAGCAGGCAGCCGCTTCCCCAGCCCCGTCAGGCTAATAAGGGCGACGCAAGGTCATTACGTGAATAACTGCACAACAGGCTGGCCACGGCCGCTCGCCCTGGCACGTACAGGGGCGCGCGGGCACGACAGCGCCACGCGGCTGCTCTCTTCGTCAGGCCCAGGCAAGGGGGAGCCTGGCCGAGCGCTCTCGAAGCCTCTCTGCTCGCACGCCAGCAGCAAGGACAAGCAGGAGGGCTCCGATGAAGCTGAGCAGCAAGAGCGCGTGTTCCTCCCGCAAGCAGGCGAGGTGTGAGAGCCCAGCTTTCCTCCTCAGCCTGCTGCCCTCAAGAATATTTTATCCGCATTGCAGCCAGGGAGGAGAGATGAGCCCGTTACATGGGTTTTGGGAGAGGAGGGGAAGACGCATGACTATCACTTTCTGTTCTCCCAGTTACACATCTAAACGGTCTCAAAGATGCAGCACCTCCTTTCCTGTCCTCAAAAAAAAATTGTTCAGTTTTGTAGCTGGGTGGATACCATCCCTAAAGGATAGGAGCACATGGAAATAAAAGATTACTACTGGATGAAAGGAAAACAATTAGATTTCAATTCCTCAGAAATGATCTGGGCATTTCCTATCAGCCAAATTCAAAATTCTCAGCAGACATAAAGGGCTCTTCTGTGACTGAACTCACAGTCTTCATGTGAAATTGCCTTGGTGAGCAGAGATAATGAAATAAGCAACATTAGAAATGGAAACACACTTTTTTTTCTTTTATGAAAAGCTCTGCAGCAGCTGTGTGTAGGAGTAAAGAGAAATTAATAGCAGCCTTCTTTCTGTATATGTCATACTTGTATTGCAAGTATCAGAGCTGGGGAAACTGATAAAAGAGACAGGCGAAAACAGCTCAGCTTCTAGGCTCCTCTGCCTCACAGTTCTGTTCAACCCTGCTCCTGTGGCCATACAAATGAGCACTTTGCCTGGCATGGATGGCAAATAGCAATTCAGAATCAATGTGCATATTTAAAATTCTTGATTTTCTTTTCAAAAAGTTGCTCATGATCAAGATATTTCGGAAAAGGGACAGAGAAGAGAGCAGGAGAGCTGGTACCTGAGTGGTTTTTCCTCAGGAGTCCGATAGATCTTTTGTTAGTTTAATATGCAATCTGACTGCAGGCATTGGCACTCAATGATGCTGTTCATGGGACTAATTGTGTACTAAAAACAAGATCAAAAGCAGTGTTTTCCAAGCAGATCAAATTTGGTTTCCAAGCAGGGTTTCTTATGCAAGTGAGTAGTTGCATAAGAACAGGAATGTGCTGTATGACGTGCATGCTCTCAAAAAAGCACATGCATTTTTAAAGTCATTTTTTAAGAACTGTGCTGTTGTAGTTCTGCTAAGATGCTTTCATGTTTTGTTTTTTGCCATTAGATTCTTATGGTATATTGTAGAACTTTAAGAGCATATTTAAAATGGGGATGTTGAGCGCTCCAGCAAGCTGGAGCACTTAATTCAGGCCTTGGGCAGCGGGTTTCTCTGGAAGCTCTCGCAGCTCCAAGACACGGCCCTTTTGTCGCTTAGTCCAGCACCAATCTCATGACTGACACTTGCTCAACAGTGTTGCTAAAACTCTGTTTTCTCCTCACCCTCCCAGGTTGCCCCTCTACCTGGCTTCTCTTTTCATAAGTCTCCTCTTCCTCTTGGTGAATTTAACATGTGCTGTATTGGTGAGAACAGAGAATTCAGAGAGAAAAGTCATTGTCTCTGTCCGGGTGGCAATTAATGACACATTGTTTGTGCTGTGCGCAGTCTCACTCTCCATCTGCCTGTATAAGATTTCCAAGATGTCTTTAGCCAACATTTACTTGGAGTCCAAGGTAAGGTCCATTTTCGTTTTTTTTACAGTACCTTCTAAGAGCCAAGGGCAGTGCAAGGCTGCAGTTCTTTATGTTCTCCTGAGAGCTTAAGCTTCTCCAGTTTGTACCTACTTGTCCATCCTGCTCACAGGAAAACTAAATAAATGGTAGGTGGTAACAAAGGTGCTTTGAGCTAACACCAGAGACCTCAAAATAAAATGTTGTGAGACAAAGAATTTGCAGAATGTAATAGCTGGAGTTTCTCACAGCTCTTTTCCAGCTGAATACCAGTTTCTCCAGATCCCCATCCAAAGACCACTTAATTTCAGGACCACCATATAAAGGTGGTCTGCACTTTAGAATCCCTCACTTTGTCAAATTATTGGCTGATTATTTTAAGTATTTAAGGTAGTGTGATAAAGATAAGCCAGAAAGGGGAATATGAACTTCCCTTTATTGATTTGTCTACTGCCCTATAGATAGTGAGAGGGCATTTTAAAAGATGTAAACATTATTAATTCTGTCCAGTGAGTAAAAGGGGAGAAAAGTCTATTTTATTACAAAATGTTTTGTAAAGAAATATTGTTAGGTTGACAGCTTTGGACACATTCTGTGCACAAACAGCTGGATTTACTGATGGCATCACAAAAGTTGTGGTAAATGCTTAAATCTTAACATGAATAGAGTTTAACCAATACCTATTACCATAGCAAACCTTTTTAAAAAATTGCTTTTCAGCTAGTATTTAGAAAATCCTACAATGAAACTCTTTTCTCCATTTGCTTAATCATATGAAAGGAATATTTTTCCTATTTAATCAAATCTGGCCATACTGCACAACTGAAAGTTCATGGCTGAGCCATGATTTAAAAACGCAGCTTAGTTTGTTTTGTTTCTTTCAAATCTGCCATTTGCTGACCAAAGGGCATGAGCAATAGATTATTTCTACCAGTAAGAAAAGATTCTCTACTGCTGCAAATCTCAGAAGCGTAAATCTCTGTAACAAAGCAGTGTTAACCTAAGGGAGGCTTTTGTAGATTACTCTGTTCCGTTTCCTCCCCTGCTGGAAACATGATCCTCTCTATTTCAAGCTATTTCATACACACACACACACACACAAAAAGCAAACAAACTCTGATATTTCTGCAGAGAGGAAAAGGGAGAACATTCACTTGATGCAAGTTTGAATGTGGGAATGAGCATTAATGAGAACTTTACTTTTTTCTGATGACTTGAAATTTGAGTTCCTCTGGGGACTTCCAGTAGGATTTGACTGCACATATTTATGGACACAGAATGCTGGAGCCAGCAGTCGGAAAACATCCTTGTTTAATCTGCTACTGTTGTGCTGAAACACTGGGTAAAAAGACAAATCCGATCCCTGCATCCCCTCGCTCTGCAGGGATGTGACAGGAGAGTTGGAGGGAATAGGCACTCCAGGATGTTCGGAGGCAGGGGCCGGTGGCTGGGCCCAGGGGACAGATGTGCTCCTGTGTCGAGGCTGGGGCAGCGCAGCCCTCCCTTTGGGTACCACCTCGGGCTGGATCCATGTTGGATGCGGTGCCAGCCAGGGCCCCCCTCTTCTGCAGTGGCCTGTAGCTGAGAAAGGCTTCCTCTGCCTTCACTTTGCCCTAGCGTTCTCCCTTCACCAAGCCAGTGAAAACAGGACGTGTTTCTTCTTTTCACTTGGTGTAAAGGCTGTTGGACCTGCAGCATATGTTCAAGTCCCTGCACCACAAGCTCCCTCCCGAGAACAGCCCTACAAGGAAGCGCACGCACATGCAGGGAAACACCGGAGCCTTTCTGCTCTGCAGCTCTGCTGTCCCCCGCGTGTCAGGGCCGCTCCGTGGATGCAGTTTGTGCCAGTCCACAGCTTCTCTGCGCTCCCACCCGGGAATTCCCTGGCTGTCTCGCTGGCTGCCTGACGCACAGGGAGAACAGAGAAGGCCCAGCAAACGTTTCCTCCTTGTGGCGTTTTCTGCTTGCCAGCCTTGCCGCTGCTCCCACCGCCGCACACTCTATTTCTGGTGTCAGTTCGCATGTGAGAGCAGGCGCTGGGCTTGCTCCAGGCACCACTGCAGCTTGTAGCCTCTGGGAAAGGGCAGTGCCAGCAAGGTTTTAAGCAGAGAGATTGATGGCGCTGTGGATTTTGTAGTGTTTCTCAGCTCTGACTTCATGAGTTTTTTTATTTTGGTGGGAAAGAAGGCAAACTAGATTTCTGCTGGATTTTTGACCAGTCCCTGAACTCCTCTTTCATGGCATTAGGGAGCAGGCAGGATGGCAGAGCCACAGGACAGCAGCCACAAGCAGGGACGAGCAGTGGAGTGGGGCTAGTTGCTCTCCTGAAGGCCAGGGCTGCAGACACGGTGACTTGGTACTCGCTCTGCCTCTCGCTACCCCAGTACCTGTGCAATTTCCTGCCGCAGCACTTCACACCTCTGCTGCCTGCAACTCGAGCAGAGAGTCTGCGTGTGGGGAGTCCGGTGCAGACCCTTGTGCCTTCTGCACTACTCTAAGGGCTCCTATGAGGAGAGGAGCCCCAGCCTCTTGATTCCTCTTTCATGTGTAGAAGGGGAGCCCCTCTGCATGGTGTGTGTCCCTGCTGGAAGAGGAAAGCAGAGGGCTAGCGAAGCAAACAAACTCAGGGCATTTTGCTCCTCTAAAAGGGTACAGAGCACTAACCTGTCTTTCCTGCTCTGGCTATGCAAGGCACTAGCGCAGGCCTCCAGCACTACTCCAGGCCAACTGCACAGAATTTCCCTTGAGCTGCTCCTTCCAAAGGCAGTCCCATTGCTGTGCCCGTGCCTGCCTACCTGATCACACTGATCTGCACTGCTGGCTCCTGGAGCCCTTCCCTGCTTGCTGCTGGTCTCTGCACACCTCGAGTCCCGTGCACAGCAGTTGAGCTCTCGCTCCTGCCGCAGGACCAGGCTGTTTTCCTTGCTGTGTCCCTTTCCTTCCCGAGGACTGAGAGACTCTCTCGCTGTCTCACTCTGTAGCCTCCTTCCTCCCCCTGCTCCAGAGCTCCTGCTCACAGGCTGCCCTGACCCAGTCTGGGCTCTCGCAGGCTCTGCTCCTGCCTCATTGCCTCCCACTGCCGCGAGGTGAGGCAGGATGCTCTGTTCCTGTCTCTGCTGCGCTGCGCTACTGCTGTCTGCGCCTCACTCAAGGGGAAATGGGAGCACAGCAGGCAGCTATAAAGAGAGGCAAGGCTGTATCATGCCGGCGAGCACGTGCCAGGTGCAGGACACTCTGCAGCTAATGCAGAGCTGGAGGCTAAATTCTCTTGCTACCGTGTGTAATCTTCATGTACTTCCATGGCTCGGAAAACAGCATTCCTCCAATGTTAGCAGGAATGAGATATGGCCCTGTGGTGGGGGGACTGGAAAATGCTATAGTGATCAAATACAATAAAAGAAAGAAAAAAAAAGTCACATTTGTCATAGAGAAACAACCTCCAAGGTCCATGCAAAACAATGTTCTCATCAACTTCCTGTATGAATAATAACCTATGTTTAAATCTCTCCTAGGGCTCATCCGTCTGTCAGGTGACAAGTATAGGAGTGACTGTTATACTGCTTTATACCTCACGAGCCTGTTACAACTTGTTCATCTTATCATTTTCTCAAACCAAGAAAGTCAATTCATTTGATTACGATTGGTACAACGTATCTGATCAGGCAAGTATGGAAATAAGTGCTGATGAGAAAAATTCATTCTGTATGTGGTGGCTAATTCCCAAAATGTTATGACAAAAGACACTTGCATAATCAAATCCTATTAATTTTTCTTACTGAATACACTGAATGGCTTTATTTCAGAAATACAAATTTTGGGAACAGCAGCATGGGGCAGAGAAATAATGCTAAAACTATTTAAGTAATTAAACAAATCAGACTTTTATTTAATAGATTTTATATATCATGATTATAATGTTCAAAAAAATGAAATCCTTTTGTTTAGAAAAGAGCATCATGTCTATTAGAAAGAATATACTGTATTTGGAGAGAAAGAAAAAACAGTACTTGATTCCACTAAAATGTTAAATTCTGTACCTGTTGTAAATCCATTGCCATCCAGTGCAATGGGGTTATTTATCCTAATCTTCTCAGTCATACAATCTCGGACTATGATTTTTTGTCATCTCTTAATTGCAAATGAGAATTCATGGCAGCTTGTTTAAAAGGTGATTGAAAACTAACAATGATAAAAGTGCCCAAGAGGTGATTCCTTGTTGACCTTCATGAAGTTTGAGCATCTAACCCTGTTCTTACACTGAAACATGTAGATTTAGACTTTTATTAATAAGTAAAAAAAAACCTTACAAGTTAAGAGGATAATGTTCAAGTCTTAGTAGTTTCCCAAATCTTCTGAATTTTGTTTGGCCTCAAAGCACCAGAAAGCTGGCATTTGCTTGCACAAAGGCAGAGCACAGGCTGTGTTTCCAGCCATCTAAGGGCCTTGTCGTGCTGGGAGAGCTGGAGCCATTACAGTTTGCTGCTGAGCAGCAGGAACAATTGCAAATAAGTAGGTAAGCAGTAGGGCAAGATTGCCTAGGGGACCTCATTAAGAGCTGCTTGAGGAGAGTATGTCAAGGGATGGCGGATCTCCTGGCTCCAGCGTGGCTGGGAAGCACTGCCAGGCTGTGCCACTCCATGGGATTAGAAGGGCTAATTTGAAGCACTGGGCTGCAATTCCTCTCCTGCATCTACCTCCTGTTGTGAAGGCCTGGAGTGATGCAGTGGCTGCTACTCCCTTCGGGACTGGCAGTGCAGGCCCCTCCTGTGCTGACTGCTGCCAACCTAGAATACGGGTCCTGGGACTTTGTGGCTAGAGTATTTGGTCCAGCTTCCCACATGGAGGCCACAATTGTAGGGAACTTACTGAAGTGCTTGAGGACCTAGAACTTTAGAACTGCTGTGTTTTGAACATCCAGTCTGACATGTGGCACTAGGGCTGCATAGATTTCGGAGCAAACAATTACAGTCATATGAAAAGTACCTAGCACTGAAGGAGCAGGTGTTCATGTTGGTAGTCACTCTTGTAGTACAAAAGTTGTAGTACGTTGGTAGTACAGCCCCATTTTTGTACTGTGGTACTTCCTCAGGTCACCCGTTAGAAACATGACCCTGCTTTCTTCAGTACAAAACACATGAAAGGACAGGCTTTGCCCTCTGCAGCTACAGCAAACGACAGAGGGAAGGCAACTGGGAGGTCAGATGAACACTAGAATAGCTGCACAGTTGTTCAATCTGACAATGAGCACCAACATTAAGGGGTGCAACCCTTAAAATTTGAAAGCCAGATTTCTAGCAATGCCCTTGAAGGCTTAGGCACTGCTTGTTCCTTCACATATTATTCCCACCTGGAAAGGGGCTAGAAGAGTAGTTTCTCATTACCTTGATTTTATTGCTTTTTTCCCAGTCTTAAAACCTGGCAGTAAACCACTGAACTTAGATTTTGCCAGAGGAGAAATAGGAGGAGAAAGAGGAAGATGGGACATTGGAAAGAGAGGAAGGCTGTATACCCAGCACATAGAATATTGATTCTTTTCAATAGGCCTTTAATCATTAGCTAGGTTAGTCCAGCTTTACAAGATGGAATCTGTCAAGCATTTCAGCTGCTTTATAATAAGACATGCATCTTTTAAACAAGCTGCTATTTTCAATTGTAAACGTTTTTCACTTTGACATTTCAACAGGCAGATCTGAAATGTCAGTTGGGAGACGCAGGTTACATTGTGTTTGGAGTGATCCTTTTCATCTGGGAGCTCTTGCCAACTTCCTTGGTTGTCTATTTCTTCCGAGTCCGAAACCCTACAAAAGATCTAGTGAGTGGAACTTGTTACGTATTTGATAGCCTAATGTCCAGGCAGGGCTGGGGAGGGCGCCTTCTGACGGTGCATTTGCTTTACATTCTAGCTTTTGTTTTTCAATGTCTCTTTGGCAGAATAAAAACAACCCAAACTTCACACTTCTTCGTACTAAGTTCCCATGGGAGAAACTCATCATATTTACCCAGAAGACAGACAACTAGCTTACCTTAAAAGTCAGGAAAGGGTTTAAACTCAGGATCATCTTTCTTTTGGATTAATATGGTCCTTACTTGAGTCAGTGGAGAATGGAAAAAAAAAAAAAAAGGTACTTCTTTTATGAGTACCTCTTAAGGTGAACATTATTTGTCATAGTAGATCAGTCCTTGGTGGTTTTTTTTCCACATAGAACAACAATATTTTTGCTAGAAAATATGATTATAAGAAGAAAAAAAAGGACATTAAAAATGAAGAATCAAAAAACCCCACACAGATTCTGTAGCAAGGCAAAGCCGAACTTCAATGGAAACCTGACACAAGAGGGAAACCAAGGACCAGAGGACTGAAGTCTGATGTGCTTAATAAACTGTTACAGCTGTTAAGTACCAAATAGTGCAGTTGTATAAAACATTTGCCCAAAAAGCATGAGGCAAGAATTAAAACAAAGCCTCTTTTAGTTAAAACAAACAAACAAAAACCCCTCTGATTTAGTAAAAATCCAGAGTCCAAGAAATAGTCATGCACTGTTAGGCATTTGATTCAAGTCTTCAGAAATGAAAAGTGTGAGTAGAGGCAGCGTTTGGTACTGTTGAGAGGTAAAGCTCTTCAAAGCAGGTTACAGTCTGGGCCTGGCTCTCAGCATGCTTAGATGCTGTCACAGGGCCGCTGCAGTGCTTGGGCCTTGCCTTGCCAGGCCTTCACACAGACAAATGCGTGAAATGGGGAGGAGGCAGATGGGCATGATTTTAGTTCATCTGTATCAAAGTTATTTATATCTATAAAAAATAAGAGGTCTGCTGCTTAAGGCCAAGAAGATTTTATGCAAGCTTACCAGGTGCAGCAAACACTGTTCCCTGGGGTACAAGCAGTGGGAAAGGCTCAGCTGGGTCCTAGTACAGAGTCTCTGCGCTGTTTCAAGAGTCAAAACTACCCTTTCAAGGTTCTATGTTTTCAGCTCTTAGAGAAACAAAAAGCAAAAATGCTTTGTAAATTAAGAAGTTACACATGCACCACTTTCTCTGTTTAGTAAAGAGGTGCCTTCTTGGAATTTGACCCTTGAAGCACTGTGTAGACATTGAAAATGCTGAGCGATGTCCCAGTAGCCTTTCAGCCCTGGGTGAAACCTGGGTGCTGAGGTTCTGCATGATCAGTCCCCAGAAGGAGGAAGGTAATGCGCAGCAGGAAGGGCTCCAAACATGGGAGGTAAAACCAGTCCCTTTACATGCTTTAAATCCTGCTTCCCTGCTGCTTACTTCAGGGCAAGTGGCAAGAAGCACCACGTGACCAGGGCAGATGAGAACTCAGCAGACAGACTAGAACCATAGTGGAGAGCAGTTTTGGAAGTGGGTCATACATATTAGCTGTAGGGAAGGGTTAACCTTACTGTTAAGGTCCGTAGCGTATCACTGTACTGGTGGAGAAGGAGAATGCAAAGAGGCTGGGTTTGTATACAGCAAGTTTAAGATCATCTGTTTTGCATCAGGAGAAGCCAGGAGTTAAGTCTGCAGTGACTTCTTTTAGACGTAGCCACCAAGCAGTTTATCTGTTGCAATTACTGACTGACGTTTCCATTCCTTCAGGCCAATGCAGGAATGGTCCCAAGCCATGGCTTCAGTCCCAGGTCTTATTTCTTTGACAACCCTCGCAGATATGACAGCGATGACGATCTAGCCTGGAATATTGCACCACAAGGGGCACAGGGCAGGTGAGATGCAAGAACGAACAGCTTGTTTCCCATAACTGTTGCTGCTAGGGGAGGGAAGATGTCAAACTGCAAATTGTTCTGCCCAAGTTCTCATGTAAATTGGCCAGGGATAGGAGAAGAAAGGGAGGAGCTGAAGTGAAAAGGCAGCAGTGTGTGACTCTAAGGATCCAAGGACCACTCAGAGAAATCAAAGACAACTATGAAAACAGTTTTGCAGTTTAAGAATTGTAACACCATGCCTCTCTCTAAACAGAAAGTGAGGTCAGAAATTCAAGTTGCAGGTTTAGATTTCTCTCTCTTTCAAGAGTAGCTTAAGTGCCATTTACTGGTATACGTGTGAGCAAGGTGGCCTAGAAAAATATCTAACCAGCTTTGGGGAAAGAAAGTCTAAGCAGGCAGCACTTCGCAACAGTGGCAGTGAGAAGTTGCTCAGACTTTGTTGCGTGGCTCAGGGTTTACCTGCAGTGAAAGGGACATTTGCTTTCCCAGTTGCCAAAAGCTTAAGAAAACCCTCTTAAGTGTAGCATGCCCATGCAACACAAGTTGGGGATGGCATGGAAAACCTGCTCCCCCTGCAGAACAGTAGAAAGAATTTGCCTACACTTCCAGAGAGAAGCATTTCACAGCAAGAAAGATAGCTGCAAGTCAGAGAAGGGAAGGCGCAGCAGGAACACTAGCCTAGCCTGAAAGAGGACTCCGCTATTTGTAATTCAGCTTGCTTGTAAGTCAGTGTAATCAATCATGTTAAAATGCAGACTTGCTCACTTGCCAAAGCTAGCGTATGCAAATCCAGTTCCTGTCGTTCATGTATCTAAGATGATGCAGTCATTCACTTCGAGCTCAAACCACGATTCAGTGAAGATAGCTCTTCACTATTTGCAGTTCCCAGTCCATCCCCACCTTAGTTTTCCACCAAGGGCCTAGCACCACGGAGGATGCGAGAGGTGGTGCCCTCCAGGCTCGTGTCTGGCCTACAGCTAAGGCTTCCCCACAGGCAGGAAGGAAGGAACCAACCCCCGGCTAGGAGAGCAGCTCCCAGGGATGACCAGAGGCGCCCTGGGAGCTGCCTCACGTGAGCTGGGGGAGAGAAGGTTTTTAGTTTAGTGAAGCAAAAAGCAGAAGCCTAATGAACTGGAGGAACCAGGAATGAGCTAGAAATGCTTCAGATGAAGTCACTGTCAGATCATAAATATAAGCAACAGCCCAGAGAAAGGGGCATTTCTGCAGTTCAGTCCGAGAACTGCAACTATATAATTCCATTTTGTCCAGCCAAGTGTTGCCAGAAAAAAGCATGCATCTCTAGAACCAATCTGCCATTCACCAATTCTTCCGTTTTCTTTTCAAGTTTCTCTCCAGACTACTATGACTGGGGACGTCAGAACAACAGCTTCATGGCTTATATAGGATCCCTCCAGCAAGATCCAACCCTGGACACAGACCGGCCAAGCCCTATATAACTTCAATCAACCACAGCATTCTAGGACATTCCAGTATTAAAACAATTATTCTGAAAAACAAAGCTTAGCATTTTTTCTTCACCCTTTGTTTTTTCGAAGAGTGTTCTATGCAACAGTAAATGAAGAACTTGTCTTTGCCACAAGCGTTTTGTAGTTCAAGAAGTATAAGCTAATGATTTAAACTTTGAAGACCATTCATTCTACTTAATACCCTGTTCTAAGCCATAGTATTTTTTTGGCTTTGAATAGAGTTGTTAGAGGGTATAATTTAATCATTTTATGCTCATTTTAAAAGAGCAAAATTCATGGAGCTAAATAGCCTAATTATTTTCTAAGAATTTTTATTTTTTACAGTGTGTATACATGATTGTATAAAGTATACTGTAAACAACACATGAAAGGATTGCTCAAATGCGTGACAGTTGGATTCCTACATGCACTGAGAAGCCTGTAAGGGAAAAATACCAGCTCTATTAAATATTGCCTTTTTAAGTTCCTGCTACATTCTTAGAGCACGGTTTGCTCTTTGGGTCTGCAGAGCTTTCCCTCTGATGCCAGATGCTCGGAGGCTTAACCACCATCCATACATGAGAGAAGATCTGAAGCAGCACTGCATTCCTCTAGGAAAATAAGGTCAGAAAATTGTGTCGTCTCAGCAGCTGTAGGGACCATCTCAGAAGGCAGAAGATGCTCAACTCCAACTTAAACATTTTGAAATATAAAACAGGCTAAAGACTTGTACATTTGAAAGATTAAAGTTCTATGATTGTGTCTGTCAAGCAATTACTGGGTACATTCTTAGATGTTTTATTTCAGAGTTACTCAAATACTTGCATACTTATGTAAATATATGATCAGAGAGAGGGACATATATTAATAAAACTAGGGTAATCTTGTCTATATCTGCATAAAAAAAAAAGGAATACAGAAGAGTTTAAGCAGAAGAGCCTCGACTGAGAGGTTAAAATGAGCATAACTGGTAGAAGGTCAGGAAAGCCCTGCTTCAGCCTTATGCACTTCAGGGATAATTTGATTTAAATGCTATTCTAACATTCAAAAAACTACCACACATTAAGCATCAAAAAAAAAAAAAAATCCTCATCTAAGGCAAGCGGGAACCCTAAGCATGATTTAGGTTTTTTATTGTGCCCAATACTGATTGATATGTTCTGTGAAGAGAACAAACCTGCACAGCCAAACCATTCCTTTTCCTTCCTCATTTTCCCCAAATGCTCTTTGAAGAAAAAAAAAAGGCAATTAAACTATCAGTCAAAGATTAAAATATGTGCCACAGGGTTGGGAGAACAACAGAAATACTATTAAAAAGGCATCAAAGCTCCACAAAGTGGCTGGACAGGATTCCTGCACCTTCAGAAAAAGCCGTGCTACAAGACACTCCGATTTTCTGCTAGGATCCCAAGAGAAAGCCTGTAAAAAAAAATCAAAGCTGCAACACTTAGGGTAAGGAGAAATTAGTATGAAACTAAACACACTCGAAACAGCAAAGCTACAGCACAAATCTTGTTACCAAGAGGGAGATAGTTTATGGGAGAATCAGGTAGATATAATAAAATCAACTGTAGGACCACAGTTGCATAGTTATTTCATAAGCTACGACATATATAATAGTATAACTATATAATATTTATATTATACAAGTTATCCTTAGTTATTCCTAACACTTACTAGTATTTAATCTTTAAGATGACCTTCTGTG
Source organism: Crypturellus tataupa (assembly GCA_034781795.1). Taxonomy (NCBI): domain Eukaryota; kingdom Metazoa; phylum Chordata; class Aves; order Tinamiformes; family Tinamidae; genus Crypturellus; species Crypturellus tataupa. The sequence goes on along the minus strand of JAWLRI010000436.1, from coordinate 736,836 downwards.
TTCACCCACTGAACAAAATTTCACACAAAATTCTGCCCTGAGAGAACCGTGGAGAAGAAATGCAGAGTAGTTTTCCCAGGAAAATCTAGGCTTCAGCTGGAGCTTCTGAGTTGCAGGTAACCTTCTTTTCTTCCAGATAAAAACAAAAAACCCCTGAGGATGCTCCTACCCTGCACTCTCTACACTGCACACTTCAACACACCTCAACAGCCCTGCATGCCCTTCCATCCCTCCCTCCGCCTCCTCCCATCCTCTAGATCTTTTGTGAAAGGGGGTCTTGAACCCACAGCACGTCCCACAACCACCATTAACAATGAACTCTCTCATACTTTGGTATACTAAAATAATAATAGTAATAGAGCACACTCTGCCTACTTTTGTGACATATTCTGCCTACAGAAAAGCTGACCGGTTTTAGGGCAAACAGTAAAGGGACATGACAAACAGTTGTCAAGTACCCATTACTGCAGCAGTGCCTCTTCTGATTTAGTCTGGGCAACGTCTTCCTGTTTTCCTCTGCATTCCTAGTTACTTAAAATGAGTTAAAAGCCAAATTTCTCTGGAAGTGGTTGCCATCAGGTTGGAATGACAGTCCCTTGGAAATCTACTGTGGTGCTGTACAAAACTATGCAAAGGCTCAGGGCAAAATAATGGCCAGGAATTGGATCTTTCTTCACACTAGATGTAGTTGCACAGCAAACATTTAACTCTAGGAATCCTCCACCTAAAGCAAACTTAACCCCTTTGTCACAGTATGTTTGCAAAGGGCAGACTTACAAGTGGCTGTACGCAACCACACTAACAGACACTCACAAACCTGGGAGGTTTAAAGGCAAGATATCTAGCTGTAAAACATCATCACTATCACACAAACTGAGGACATAACCTGGGATAATTGATATCCACAGGGTTAAGATAATTAAGATGTACAGGGAATAAAACGAAACTGGAGTCATATCAGGGAGCCAAATCTGGGTGACCAAAACAAACATGAAACAACTTTAATCTACTTGAGCTGCTTTTAAGAAAGAAAGGTCAGAAAAGACCAAACAAATTAAAAAAAAAAAAAAAAAAAACTTTTTGGCTCCTAATATTATTGAATTTAAAATCTAATGGCTAAATTTGACTTCATATAGGAACAATCTTTAATTTTGGCACATTAATTTCTGATGCTCCGCTACACTACAACACATTATAAATAGCAAGAGATATGCAGCAGCATTTCTATGAGAAATTCAAATGTTACAGCCATTGCTGGAACTGGATTCAGCTCAGTATGAGCCCCTGGTAATTACTCTAAGCTTAAGTGACAATGACACACAAATAAATTCTGAAATTCCTACATGATGTAGTTGAAAGATAAACAAAATTAAAAAAATCAACTGAAAAATCTATAAATTACATTCACAAAAAGATGTAAGAAAAAATATGTTAATTTGCATTTCATAGATCCAAAAAGATTCAGAAATGTGTTTAGATCTCAGTAAGCAGCTCAAACATTAATTTTCATTTTAATAATTATCTTAATAGGCTAGATCTAAGGAGGAATTGTGAAGTGATGAGTGAAGTGATTGCCAGCTTATAAACATAAGCATTGATGAGCTTATTGACAACATATTAAAAGTCATTTCTCAGAAAAACACAGAGTAAGGTCAGGGAATGGTGCCCCAACCACCTTAACTCAAGAAGCACAACACAAGAAGGCAAGCGCAGTATTTCATATAAACACAGAGACATATGGCACAAATCACCAGCTGAAGTTGGAAAACAGTTTTATTATTCCAGCTTACAGAAGCTTGTATCTTTCCTCAATTTATATTTGTGTCTTCAAACACTGAAGATCAAAAACAGTGCCTACACTTTAGACATGTAGTTTGCACCAAATCTTTTTACCACTTTAAGTCATCATGACTTTGCGGGAGGAGGTTTGTCTTCTCACTACTTCTGTGGTTACAATCATTGCGTCATTTGTACACAGAAATGTAATTTTGCTCTGAAATGAATGGCAGACAATGTTGACAAGCTGATCTCCAACAGCAAACTGGACTCTAAGATAGCTCAGAGCTTATGAACAGTGTAAGTAACCTGATTCCTTAGTATAAAAACAGATCTGTAATTTGCTAAAGTTTAACAAAGAACTAATTCACATGACAAAACTTCATAGGCAGCATAGTCAAAGAATGTACATCAAATACAGTAAAAAAGTGTCAGGAAAATTTCTTCGGCTAGATTTCTAACATGAAAAAAATCTTACTATGTATTATTACAATGACATTGAGGTGAAATGTTTTCCATATTAAATCAGATGTACATTCAAATGCAACGCAACTTCCCTGTACACAGAATTTTCTGCTGAAATGCATTCCTGTGTTTTCACAACCCAAGGAAAAGAACTTCCCATGACTTTATGCCCTTGCCCAGATGTATTAATCTTGCCCAGTTCATGCCAGCGAGGGTTACAGGGGGGAACAGGTGCCCAGGTCCTGTGTGCCTGAATCTCTCACCTGTCCCATGAGCAGGTGCATGACACTAGTATATGATGCTGCTGCTGCAGTGTCCATAAATTTTAGGCAGGCACTGGTGGAAGAAGAAAAGTAACAAGTTGCACTGCCCAAGGGAGGTTGGAAGCAGTCAACTTTCCCCATAAAGCAAGGGGAAAAAGAGAAGAAATAATTCTAAGACTCAAGTCCTTCCTGGGACAGTGTAGAGAGTACTTACATATATATTTCCCCATACACACTAGAAAATCCTGCCTAAACTCTTAGGCACTACAGTAATAATGAAAAGTCTCAGCAATGTAGCATTCTGTGAACAAGTGAGCCTACAAGTTCCAGCCCTTGTAGGTCAATCCAAAAGGCATGGAATTAACAGCCAACTGGAAAAAAAAAATCATCTCTTTCAAGATATACACTAGCCTAGAATAGTTAATATTAATTTGACCAAAAACAGCTGTTCACATTTGAACTAGTTATCTAGGTTCCCTTTTCAATTTAAATTGAGAAGAAAAACTCCAGGGTGGAAAGTATTGCACCCTAAAATCTAATCTTGTACAGACCTCAAAACAGGTCGGATGAATCTGCCTAGAAGCCACTTGCTCTCCTCCCTGGCCAGGAGGGGAGCTCATGACCTGCTCAGAGGAGGGAGCCCGCAGGCAGCGAGGCTGCTGGGCGAGGACGCCAGAGCGTTGTCCCCAGGCTGCCACGAGCTCCCTCGAACCTGTGTTCAACCGTCTACTGCCTTAAACAGGAGCAAGAGACTGGATACCAGTCCATTGCCAATGTATGCCACCACCACCAAAGCTGTGTTTATTTTTTTTATCTCCTCGTTTAGCTGTCCCCAGGCCAGCTTAAGGACTTTCTTCCTCCAGAAACGACAGTTCTAGAGCCCCACGCAGCGAGTGGCAGCAGGACAGCGCCTCGTCTCATCAGGTAGGAAATCCAGCAGGTTCTGGAAAGTCTGGAAACAGGACACAGAGCAAACTCCAGCTTTCAGAAAGGCTCAACTGTAAAGGACCACAACAGGGCAGCCAATACAGTTACAGTAAGTTATATGAACAAGTCACAAAAATCTGCTCGGGTGAGAAACATTGGAGAGTTTAAGAGCACTTTATTCTGTGAAGACTTTTATAAACAAAAGAAAATAATCTATACTGTACCAGCATTTCCTACATTCATAGCTCCTACCTTCATTTTTAAGCATGCTTAAGAAAAAAAATATACTTCAAATTTAAACCCATATATTGTTGCAACTAATCAGTAGTACTGTTTCTGAATTTTGGACAATGATAAGTCACCACTGATATTTGCGGACAATGATAAACAAGAAATCTCCTATTTTATGCAAATTGTATCATTAATATACCCGTTTTATTATGCTGAATATCCTTTTTAAAGAAGGTACAATTAGGGATTGCATAGATAGAATATGCAGTATTAAATGTCAGTATGATTATGAACTTTAAAAAGCACTTTTTAAAAGTGACTATAAAAACAAGTTCTTATACTTTTGCACTGACCTTTTAACATAGTAATAGAACATAATCCATTAGAGAAAGTCTCTTTCATTGCTCAAAGAGAAAAATGTGCTATTTTAACATTTTAAACATTAAAAGGACAATTTCTGGAAACTGAACTTGTAAATACAGTTTGGAAGAAGATAAAAGGGGCTGGATGCAGAGCTGGCTGGGCAAAGCTTTCCTGCTAGTAGCACATCACTGAGCACCCCCTCCCTGCACCAGCAGACGCACAGTACCAATAAGGGGGCTGCAGAAAAAAGTTACCTCCAGCTATACTGCACCTTTTAAAAGGAATCTTTCAAAAGCACCAGGTACAGAAAAAATATTGGTATTAGCACAATGCATGGGAGCTCAGTGTGAAATGACATTTTCTGCTCAATAAATTTCCTATTTTTAAGTAAGTTTCATAATTACAGCAAGAAGTCACAACTCGACAAGAGTTACTTCCTTTTTCAGTTTTCCTTTCACACAGTCAGAATCAGAGTACCCAGGACTCAGAGTATTCAATATGCTGAAGTTCGTCCCTAGGCACAAAGGGGAGGCAGGGAAAAAAACATCTCTCATAGGAAAGGCCAAGTCAGGATGGAGATATAGGCATTTCATATAAAACAACTATCTTGGGGGGAGGGGGGGGGGAAACAAGTTAGGAGATAAAGAAAATTTAGAAAGTGTCAATACAACAGAATTGTGAGCAGAGAACTTACAAAATAAACAGATCAGCATAATTTACATGTTTAAAAATTATATACTTCAATTCATAAATATCTTTTCTAATAGCCATTCCTAGTTTAAACATAAATATTCAAGTTGGTATTTGATTTTACTTTTGATCAGTTTGTAAGAGTCCTGCAAGGATCAGTTCCTTCCACTCAATGCAATTATGCAAATGATCTTCACTAATGGATTGTGCAAAGGCCTTCATTACCTAGTCTGTTGTAATAAAATTTTAAAATTCTGCAATTCTTTTATACTTGTGGAAAGCCTGTAAAAGAAAAAAACGTTCAAAGTGTTAGAAAGTCAGCTGTAGAAGTGGTGTTTTTTTTTTTTCTTTTTTTGGGGGAGGGCGGGGGGGAGAAAAGGGGGAAAAGGAAGGGAGTAAACTCTATCCCACAAATTAGCATACTATTTTTCCTCGGAATATCTATTATCTGTCACTTCTAATATTGGCATAAAATGTTACAGGGATTCAAGTTTAGATCTAAAAATTGACCTCATTCAACATATCCAAGACCTCTCAATAGAGGCAATAATTTCTACTATCCAGATTCTTTTGAACAGTAACATAACTAAAAATACTTATGCTCAAGATCTGAGGAACTAGAATGATGAACAAATCATTCTTCACATCTTTTAAACCTGATGGAAAGCTTTATTTCATCACCTGAACAGACAAAATTATTGCAGTCTACAAAAATTTAGACAAAAACTAAAGATCTAAAAAAATAATTACACCACACGAAAATCTGAATGCCCTGGGGACATAAAACACCTAAAGTATTTTTGTTCCTTTTAACTATTTATACACATTTATGCCAGTAGTGTAAAAAGTATTTGTAGAACAGCTGTAGTCACTGTCCCAGCCCCAAAAGAGAGAAGACATATCCAAACTCTAATCAATAGGACCGTTCAAGAAACTTAAATTCAGACTTCTTAAGATTGCATTTGAGATCTGTGATAAAGAAATGAGTAAGATACCAACATAAGGATTTAGCTTGATGACACTAAGTTCATTCATGTCACTAGTAAATATGCAGTCTTTAAAAGTTGCTACCTGATCAATACCACCTTTCCATAAATCTTGTGCATTGACACTAAAGAGTTTTTTTTTCTTTTTAAACTATACAAATGATAAAATAAACCTACCTTCCAAAGGCATTTACAAGAGCAACTATTTCTTGACGTGTGAGTTGAAAACCTTTTGATGGACTATTCTCAGGAAGGCTCTGTATTTCTTTTTCAGAAAATAAAATCTTCAGAGCAGTTCCTAAGCCTTGAGTCTACAAGAAAAATCCCATGTTTTAGTATCAAAAGGATTACACCTTCTTACTCTCCAAAAATTGTAAAAAAGTTACAAAATTACTAATCTAAACATATATTACCAATTCTTACATATCAACTCTCCCTCAGCCCGAGAAATACTTTGCACACAAACCAAAGCACTACTGCAAAGTGCACAGCTGTTGATGTGCATTAAGTTCATTCAGTTAAGAACATTTGTTCCCTCAAATGTATTTCCTCTTCCTCTTGTTTTTAATCTTTCTTCTCCATTTTTCTGCTTGCCAGCATACCAGATTTATCTGACCTGTTACCACCACTTCCAACGCTTCTCCCCATAACAGAACAGAGGTGTGTCTGCAGTGGGACCTGTTTGATCAGATCCCTTTTTCTTTCCTCACCCACTTTTTCCACATCAAATTATGTTATGAGGTGTTACAAGGTGTCTAATGCTTTTTCCATCCCCGGCAGGGAATGGAGGTAGACACTGCAGCTTCCATTGCAAACCCTCTTTTCTGCACAGGGGTAGAACAGAAGCTATTACTGGTTGGAAAAGAACTACTGGCTTTTGACATAAGGTAGTTGAGGCTGTCTGCAAGATGGGTCAAGGGATTCATCTTCCCTACCTCATTTCGCATGAGGAGAAAACAAAAACAAACAAAAAAAAAACAGTCAGAAGATCAGAAAGAGTAGTTAGGGCAGGGCAAGCCCTAACTCTGCTTTTTTTTTTTTTTTTTTTTTGAGAACCACACTCTGGTAAGATTAATGTTCTGCAACGATAGGCACCCAAAATACCAGCTATCCTCTGTCTGAACTTAAGATTAGTTTTGAGATATAAAATCTTGTTCTGAATGAAATAAAAATATGAAGTCTCCAGAAATAGACTTTTTAAACTCTTTCATCTTTACTGTACATCTTACAGTATTCTATAGCTGTCTGAAGATCACCTTTCACCTGGTAAAGTCTCAGTTTCTAGAGAACTTTCTAAATCTAAGAAAAATGTTGTTTGCTGCCTTCTCCATAAATAACTAAAATCTGACTGAACTTTTTCTTATGCCTCTGTTTATGGAATTAAATGTCACATTAGACTTCAACGATTACTCAAGCAAATACACTATTTCCAGGAAGGTTTCCTGCAGCTGATGGAAGGCTTATCTGATCACTAAATACAGATGTTGATTGCCAGCAAAACCTTGCCTTGAAGCATCTATTCGAAATCAAGTTTCAGAGAACCCAAACTATACCTTTTAGTCAACAGAAGAGCTGTGAAGAATTTTATCATGTTTTTAAGTTAAAATACATTTTGTTTAAAAGTAAGCTAAAAATAGCTGCATTTTTAATACATATGTAAGAAAAGCTAATGTCCAAAATATTTTGGTAAGATATTGGATATTTTGGTAAGAGGGATCCTGCCAAACTAAATTAGGTGCTACTCTCCCAACCTCAGTACACAAAATAAGCCATACCTGAAGCTTTCCCCACAATCTGCATTTATCACATCCAACACAATCCATAATGCGGGATATGTTCTTGAAATGCAATCGAAATTCTTCCTAGTTGTTAGATGAAAAATGAAACAAGCTTAAAATACTTACAGTTTTACAAAAACAGATTAACTATTTTAGTACCACTAGAGTATCAATCCTCTCCTGCTAATGCAGAACAAAAACTCTACCATGCAGGTCAGGCCATTACAAGGGTATATGCAAGCACTGTATCTTTTTTTTCCAAGCTCAGCATTTCCTGAGCTGTTTCTTTGTGTCCCTGCCAGATTTTTCTTCTATTAAATTGTCCAATTCTTTTTGAACCCACACACATTTTTTGACATACAGCCGAACAAAATTAGACACAAGAGATTTTCTGTTCAAAGCTACGGCCAGATTGTTGCTTTGCAGCTTCAGTTAAAGCGAAAGCTACGGGACCTATCAAGGAAACAAGAGCAACACAGCACTAATGAAAATGGTCTAAATTAAATATTTAAGATCAAAAAGAAAACTAACCGGTCTAAGCTAAGCTATTAGCATCTTTTTATAGTGAGAGATTCCAGCTACTATCTAAATAGTAAAAGCAGACTTGCACCTTCGTTACTATGAGCCATGCAGCAGTTGTGGAAGTGTAAAGCATGCCAATTCCAATAACTGCCTGTTAACACCAGAAGTCAGTAAATAGCATTTCTGTTAGCTAGCCTCTAGGAACTACACCTTTTTAAGGTTAAGTTCATTCTCATTCATTTACATGTGCATATAATCATTGGGCATGTTTTTAAAGTAAAGTTAAAAAAAGTCAATGGATTTTTCCTTTGCGAAACCTAATCTATATAAATACAATATTGCTTCTAATATACTTATTTGCCTTATATCACAGCCTTAATAGCTGGCCAAAGGCACTGAAACAGATTTTAGTTTGTTTGGGTATGAAGAACATCTTTCTGTAAATTCTGTATCCCTGCATTTTACACTTTGTCTTCTCCATCTACCAAAACCATGCTGCTGAAGGAGCTTTTCTAAACTGAGTATTTTGCATGTTATTCAGGGAGTAGCAACTAACCATACTGTTTTACCTTTAATGACTTGGCTCCTTTTTTATCTCCAGCAAACATGGACTTTTCATCAAAGTGCATACGGAAGGACCTAATAAAGACACACAAAAAAGCCCCATAAACTACAAAGTACCATCAAGCTCACTGAGCAGTGGTTATGATCAGAATAAGCTGGCACATACAGATTCATATACAGAAAGTGCAAAATAGAAAGCAAGAATCCAACATACTAACATTCAGGAAGTAAGAGAGAGGCTTTCCCAAGTTCATGCTCTTCCCAGAATAGCTTTTCAGAATTTCACCAGCTACGGCTTCACTACGTAGCTTTATAACTTGAAATGCGTTATTTACACTTCCGTTGAGAAAATTCTTTACTCTATTTCCACTGATTAATACTTTCTTCTAATATACAATTAAATCTTTTAATATTTGTCTTTTTGGCTTGATCACTGCTTGACCATGTCTCAAATATCTAACAAGATTACAACTAGGGAGAACAACTAAGCCCCAGAGCATGTTATCTATTGCAAGAAATGAGTTCCTTACTCCAGAGTAAGGAACTAAACGGTTAAAACCTCAGAGCTAAAAATCTATGCTAAAAATTTAATTAGTCATTGATCATTAGAAGACTACAGGGAGTTTTTTCCTTTTCAAAATAAGTTAGGTGTCTCATACACTGAAGAGTCAAAAAAATAAAAAACCCTCACCCACAATATAAAGGGATGGCTTTTCCTTTTTTTCTTTCTCTTTTTTTTTTTTTTTTTTTTTTTTTTGGGGGGGGGGGGGAGGGCACA
>JAWLRI010000436.1:717248-727483 GCA_034781795.1 Crypturellus tataupa | reverse complement strand
CCCCCCCCCCCCCCCCCCCCCCACATGAGAATCTGAGAAATATTATGTCTTCCTGTTGAAAGTACAAATTACTCTTGTTCCTCCACAGTTTAATTTTACTTCGTCATCCTCCTCTCCCCTCCATCCTGCATAGTCATCGAGTCATGTATTTTTAGCTCGAGAACATAACTGAGAATTTCAAACTACTAATAAAAAAAGTCCATGCCTTACTTTGTATCCTTGAAGATATCCAGTAACAGAGCTTTAGATTCAGCATCCTCATGACCATTTCCAGTGTAAAGGTCAACAACTGAACGCTCAAAGTATGGTGCAACCTTTGATAAAGCCCGCAGCTCTATCAAATAGAGAAAATACAGGTTTTTGAGCCTCCTTGGTCCTTCTCCTTTTGTTTCAGTAGGGTCGAAGCGGCGAGTGAACTCTTTTACATCTGGTCCCCAGCGAGGTTTCCCCCAGGTTTCTAAGATAGATATAAAAAAGGGTAGAGGGGAGAGAGAAATATATTTGGATAAAGACTACAACTAAGTACACATCAAAAATATTCAGAGAAAAACAAATACACATTAAGGATAACATAGAAGTCCATTCATTACATTTTCCATCAACTTAGATTACCTTCAAGAAGATAATTTGCACACAGGTGCAAGTTGATACTAGCATGAAGTCCAGAAATGAGTTTATAGAACACTCTTTTCTCAAGGCAAAGACCTGTACAGGAAGAGAAAGGAGACAAGTAAGAAAAAATCCTCAAAACTAAATACTTGAAATAATGATGTGTTAATTGTAATATGTTATCTTTTACATAAAATCTTCATCATTTAATTTCAAATTACATTACTTCAGCATTATTTTAGCAATACTTTTAAGTCTTTATATCCATCATAGAAAGTATATATCCTATTTTATATATAAACAAGCCCCAAGAATAAGGTTTGATATATCATGTCTTAGCATATGCACCTAAAATGGACAGAAAATTCAAAGTAACTGGTGAAATGAACACTCCCTTTTAGACGATTAAACACTGAAACATTTTAGTAGTGTACAATCTAAATTAATAAAAGTTCTCAAAAGGTTCTCAAGCAAAAATATTCTGAGTGACATTCAGAAGTTCTGTTCAATTCATTGAAAGTCCACACTAAGAAAAATATTTGAGAAGAAAAGCATACACTACATCTAGTGAATTTATTATGTTAACCATCCAAGAGACTTTACCTTCTAGCCACGTGTAGAAAGATTCTCCTGTAAATAAAAAAAAACATACAGTTAAACAAACAGTATTCAGCTTGAACATTATAGTATGCCTATTAACTGCCAACCAGTCACAAATCTAAATAACTTAGCTATGCAGTCACTGAGGTGACAGAATTTTGAAGATAATTCAAATCTTTTAAAGTTGAGAAAAAAATTACAACAATGATAATGATTAAGCTACTAGTCAGGGCACTCAGAAAGCAGAATTCTGATTCCTTGCACTAGCAGTGAAGGAAACGTGGCAAGTGTAGAGGGGAACCTTATGTGATGCAAACGAGCACTTAGTTCCTCTGCACGTCAAGTGACAGCCTTCACTTTGCCCCTTACTGTGCAAATGGTTCTCTGGCGGCTCTCCACTCTGACACGTACATTTTTTGCCTAAGAGATCTAATGGAAGCATCTCAAGGCTCAAGTTCCACTGTTGATAGACCCCATGTTCTTTCCTCCCCACCTTGCCCTTGCTTGGTCCAAAACAGAAGAATGCTCGAGAAGAACAGAAGGCCCTGTTCGTGTTCTTTTATGGGCTCAGACATATACACATCTGGAAGAGACCCCAGAATCGGGAATCCTTCAATTCATGTCCCTCTACTCTTCTCACTAGTTAGAGTATTACAACACAAACTCTAGCAAGGATATGAATCAAGAACAGAACTGTACTGTGCTATTTCTCACTCCTTCCCCTCACTCCCATTGAAAGAACTGTCCTAACAAATTACTTGGATAAAAACATAGCTTGCCTACTTTCTAGTCTAATAGCAGTAAAACAAGTGTATCAGAAGCCTAAGACTGCAATGCTTACTTCATTTCTAGAGGATAAGCATAATAAGACGACTTACCATCATCCCCACCTAAGAAGAGATGAGAAAGAAAAATAGAATTCATGAGCTTTAAAACAGACCGTTTCACAACAAAGCAGTAATGAGCCCTACTATAAACACAGGGAAAAAAAGCACAAGAAAATGCATGCAGCTTTCCACCTTCTTCCTCCTCCCCAAGTCAAGGCGAGACAAAATATGTTACTATGATAAAGTTGGACTTTGAAAAAGTTAATAGTATCTGATTTACTTTTTGAGTATTTTTGAAAGATATGTTCTAGTTTCAGAAAGCCAATCAGGAGTCATGCTCTTCAGTTCACATAATTTAGCCTGACCAGTGCTACTTTCCAAAACTCTAATCCCCAAGTTAAACTACTTTTATAAGTGTTTTGTGCATATACACTGGCAATATATTAAAAATAACAAAACAATTTATATTGCTAAAAGGTATCTTGTGCTTGCAGTCTGTGGTGGTATTTTCTAACAGAATCATTGGTTATTAGTTTTTTTTTTTAATGGGAAGAGAGAAACACTGATGGGGGAAAGCTGTATACAGATCAGTCAGTAATACAAACTTATTTTCAATTTAAATTGGAGAACTTTAAACCCAGTCCATTGGCATACATTGCAATATTAGTTTTAATATATTTCTGAAGAAAACTGAACATTTCCTAATAATCCATACTTTCTTTCAATAGTGTAATTATTTGGACAGCTGTAATATATTCAATATTAATTAATGAAAACTTATAGCTCTATTACATTAGGATGTCCATAAGCTGAAGCGACTAACTTAAATGCTTTAGGGGAAAAAAGACAAGTGAAGAGTGGTAAAGAGTGTTGGGGAACTTTAATCCTTCAACTTCTCATCCACCTTGGGAAAACTATTGTAGCACTGAGCCAGTAAAGTGCTCTAGATATATTTTATTTCTTCTGTGAGCTGCACGAGCCTATTCAAATGAACAAGATAAAGTACGTATGTAAACCAAGCCTGACCATAAATCTAAAACTGAGATTTGAAAATAGACAGCTACATCTACATAAGATGGAGAGGGGAAAAGAGCAGCACATCTACTGACTGAAGAATATTATTTGCATCATTTGCACTGCAACAGTTACTCTGTTAAAAGAAGTCATCAAAAATAAAATAGACAAGACCCACCCCTACTAGGCGCCAGTGGATTTAAAGGACGATAGACAGATCGAGGCCTAGAAAAGGAAGTTAGAAAATACAAAAATCAGTTCTAAGATAAGTTAAAGTGCAGATATAAAAACAGACTCCCCCTCCATCCCAATTACTTGAAGCAGTTTTCTTCATAAATGCTGTTCCACACTCTCCATGCAGAGGGGCCTTTGTATCCAGTGTAACGTTCAGGATTCAGCAGCAAATCCACATACTGGGCATCTGGTGACCTCTCATCTAAAGAGGAAAATTTGTGATATATTCTAACTGGTCATTAGAAAAAAGAATTTAACAAAAACAGTTGAACAGAATTAAATGTGAGTTCTGATACAATGCTACTGTATTACCTCCTTGGATTATAAATGCCTTGTGCATAACAACACAGCAATATACACCAAAGAGAAAACTTCAAAGGACAGGATTTCGTCCAGTCTCTTGTGCTGCCATAATTTCTGCTGTACGTGAACATTTTCTATGAGGTCACTCAACACTATGAACACTTGTCACAAAATACGTGTTTTCTCACATTATAACAAGGTTTTGTTTTAAGCAGACTTCAAGTTAAGGGTTATTTGCCTGGAAGTGTTGGGGGAAGACTAAATGGAAATAGTACTAAGTGGTTTTCTTAGGGGAGACAAGGTTACAGAAGTGTATCTTGTAGTTGGAACATACTATGCATTTATTAACTAAAACTTCTCTTCCCTCCACCACATATTCGCATATTCTAGCAGAAAACTAGGCTCACACCACTTCAAAGAATGAGTTTTCAGTCTTGACCAGATAATCTGTTGGTTACAGAACAAAATGCCCTATTTAAGCGGAATGTCTGCAAGTTACACCCTTCTGTTTAAAGTTTACTTTACATTTCAGGCAATGTATCCAAAGAAACCTGCTAAACTGCTCTCTCTGCTTGAAAACTCTGTAGAAATAGAAACTTCAGTTTTGAGTTGAATTACAACCAGTAAAAAGCAGGTAGAATTCCCCCCACTTCTGTATGTTAAGAGCAATTCATGCTTAAAAAGCAAACAAAAATAAGGCAGTAGTTCACAGACTTAAACCATAATCAAAAAGAACAGGTCAAGCAGCACCACTGAGTATTTCAACAGATGCTGGGAGAAAAAAAAAAAAAAAAAAAAAAACATAAAAACAAACAAAGCAAAGAAGGAAAGAGAGAACTGTTCTGCCATGAAGAGATGATCCCACATGAGCAGTTAAGCACCACTTCATCGCTTCACTGTATTAGAGAAAAAAGAAAAAGAGACAGAACACACACAAACACACAGTGATCACCAGATGGGGAAAAAAAAAAAAATCAAACCAGAACTTACTTGAGCATGCCTAACCTAAGCTGTTCCTAGCCTTCCTGATCACTTGGTTCCTCTCATTGTCCACCCACATCTGGAGTCTGCGGGACTGCAGCAGCACAGATTCAGATCTGATCTGGGCATGTTGCCATCCTAGACAAAATTCTGGGACTCAGTTCACAAAGGACCAAATTCTGATCTTGTGGCACACAGGGCAAATGCCGTCAGCCCCCATTCCTGCTGAGGGGTTGTGCTCAGCCTTTGGAGCAGGGGGTCAGACTAGATGATCTCTAGAGGTCCCTTCCAACCTCAGTCATTCTGTGGTTCTGTGGTTAAGAAGTTTTTTCCCCCCACGTAGATCAATTCCCTGATCTAGTTTACCATAAGCCTGACAGAAAGCTCTATGAGCAAAACTGAAGGTACAGTTTTGCACTGCAGCTGAGCCACCTGAGAGCTCTCTGCCACCCATGGGAAGGAACAGAACAAGCTTCTTCCACCTCCCAGCTACGCAATTCTCTCTCCCTCACCGCTAGCAGTGCCGAGAGGCACTGGAAGCACATGGAGCGGGGCAGCATTTCCCAGTTCAGCAAGACATGCCATGAGGAGTGGTGCAGTGGAGTCAAACTACAGCATATGGCTGCTAAAAGAAATGCTTCTTGAACTGAACACCGTTCTCAAAGGAGTCCTCTTGAAAAGCTGAGTAAGTGGGCAACTTTATGATTGCAGAGACAACAGCAGCTTACTGCATATTCAGGTTCACATCCACATAATGCTCACTAAGCATTTACCACTAAACAGCTGATACGGAAAATTTTCACAGATAAGACACAGCAGAAGTGCTGAAAAAGACCTGCAATTTAAGTCAATTATAGCCGCAACTTTCTCAGGTGACATCAAACAGGAGCCTAAAGATAAGTTAAACATCTTGACCTCTTTCTACAATAGAAGACTAAAGTATCTTTTAAAAAAAGACTCAAGCAGCCACTAGCTGATTCCCAAACATGACAATTTTCATATTTATCTGAAAAAAACTTTCCCACATGCTTTGAATCTCAGAAGCAAATAAAAGGACTTGCATGTGTGGAGCAGAGGGAAGACAACTCAGTATACTGTTTTAACAAGAAAGTCTCTACAAAAAAGCATGAGTTTACACAGGATGATCACACAGGAAGGCTGGAAAGGAATAGATTCAGCCCAAGCATACACAATAAAATAAACAGCAAAGATAGTATGGCAGTAAGAAATTAAATTAGGTGCAAGGTGTCTTATCTTTATCATACGCAACTCTTCTGTCAGAAGTATATTTTTTATATATATATATTTAGTATATATATATGCTAAGATCTTCTCATTAATTTTCTTCTTTTCTATTTCCATCAATGCCTCCTGCTCACTGTACAAACAGGAAGTAATAGTGTGTATTAGGCAGTCTGCCAATTGTTCCATGTAAAAACTGTATTTTCTGCGGGTAAGAAAATATGAACCACCACATGACCACTTAGTAAAATATTTAATTAAAATTCTATATTAAAAAAATAATAATATTATTAATTAGAACTTTAAAAGTAGTTATTTGTGGAGCGACTACCGCCTTCTGTGTGTGTGTACACTTGTTTTGCTTTAAAGAGACAGCAAACCAAACATATGTTCTGAAAAAGCTTAAATATTTTACCATCAAGTTCACAAAAATGATCCTGTGAATCATCGTATCTTGCCCAGTCAATGAAAGCCTCCTTACTTTGGTTACTGAGGGGAAAAAAATACATTTTGTTTAAAACTTTTTTAATAAACAATGTCAATAAGAACTATTGAAAGAAACATGATCCATAAAACAAGTACTGGAACTGAAATCTAAAATACTGTATCCAACACTCTCAAATATATGGAGTTACCACTGCTCAGAAGTTCAAGCAAGCATCAACTGCAACACTTCTAAAAGCAAATTTAACATAAAATAACACAAAAGATTTTACTGTCCCTTATCTAAACAAACTGTGCACTCGCAGTAACTTATCTCCCTTCAGTAAAAGGGTGGTAAAATATTTCCACAGCACAAGTTTTAAAACACTTCTCAAAATAGTTCTTCAGCAACTATCATTTTTAATTAATTTCAGAGGGACCTCTATTTTCAGAGGGACCTGCAATTGTTAGCCTTGCTTTGAGTGGGATTTTCTCTAGAAACCCCTTCTAATCTACAATATTCTATGAGCATGATCCATCTGCAGCCTTTTAAACAGCATTGGTATTGCACTCATCCTGGCATTTCTAAGGCAGAGACAGGTAACTAGAAGCAACCTGCAAAATGTAGACAACATTTAGAAGGAATACTTCCTTCTAAATACATATGCAATACAAAACTGCTGATGCTGATGCCGCTAACAGCAATGTGCAAGCAGGGTTCAGTTTGGGAACCCCTGCTCTAGGATAGAGCCTTGAAGTACCAAGAGCTGCTCCTTCAGTTTGATCAAATTATAATAAGCTGATCTATACAGAGGCAATTCTGCAACAAGATACAGACTTTATATTTGGCAATAGCTCAGGAGCCTTAAAAGCTTCCCTAATGAACTTCTCCAGTAATTACTACTAGCAATTACTAATAAAAGCTAGAAAACATTTGCTAATCATAAGCAGTACAGTTGATAAAGGAGAATAACCCTAAATGCACAAGGATGATGCATTGCTAGGTAGAGAATGAGGAGGTTGCTTTACAAATCACAAACTCTTCTTGGTATTTCAACATCATACACACATATACTCAGTTCCTTTTTTGCCTTTAGGAGTGGGACTTATTTTCCATTAAAAAAAAATCTCTCATTCAATAGAACTGAATTTTCTATTTCTACCTTTTAAAGGTGAGGAATCTAGAATAATATACATTTCTGTGGGTACTGTTAACACACTTACTGACTCAGTGGCAACACCATCCTGCAGACTTCCTCCCACCCAACCCTGTGCCATGCAAAAAGCAAGATCAGAGAATTGATTCAAGCTAAAAAGTAACTTTGCCAACAATAAAGGAACTCAGGGGCTCCCTAAACTGGTTCACTGAAGATCACAAACAGGCTCATCAGTGTAACAGAAGACAGAGCAGGACAAAATCCCTTACTTCAGTGCAGTCAACAAGAACAAAGAAAGTAGCAGCAAGAAGTAGGGGGAAAATTGTTTTTATTTGCAAGGTTTCTCCCTCCAGATGTCATAAAACTACTTGAGACTACTAATTGAAGTCACTTTTCAGAAAGGAAAGAATCTATTACTTTCTTAAAATCTGTCAGATGCTTTTTCACATTTACTTTTTAATGAACTATGGAAAGAATGAAGAACAAAAATGAGCACACTGCAACAATAAGAGAGACATAATGAAATGCTGCTTTGTTACTATTTTTGTGTTATTGTTGTAAATCACAGCATACCTTAAAGTACTGTTAACTGCTCCTAGTTTGTTAGCTTGCTCACAGTCTTCCAATTCTTTGGAATTATTTGCTGCTTTTGAATACTGTAAAATAGTTTATAGTTAGTATACAAATAAAATATCTAAAATTCTTTGAGAATAAAAAGCAATGTGAATGTATTTCTGAGTTTAGAAGTGAATCAGCCAGTATTGGCATCTATTTTAGAAGTGGCAAATAACATTTCTTATTTCTTTCTTCACTAACTTTCATCAGGCCAATTTCATCCTACTGATTTAGATACCACAGATAATTTTAAAAACATATTTGGTTGAATTAAATGAGTTCTGAAGTGGTTTAGATACCTTTTTTTTACATTCTTATAAACTGACCTTGAAAGACAAACATTCTTATACCTACACACACAACTTGTATTTTGCAAGCATCGCCACATCGCAAGGTGATCTTTGTTTTGTAGGAAAACTTAGCTGTTTTTGTTATTTCCCTTTTATGTTTCAATTAATCCTGTCCATAAACACAGTTTAAGCATGGACAGACCTGGCAGGCTTCTTGAACTGAATTCTGATTTTGCTTGTTCTGGAGTAAAACCAGAATTGAGGTTCTCCGATGCTACAATATTTTAAAGAAGTAATCTAGTAAAACAGAAGTATACTGAAAGTAAGAGACATGGTAAAATGGTAAAAAAAAAAAAAAAAAAAATAGAGAGAGAACTGCTTTATTTCACTATACTATGTTTATGTCACCAGGAAATTTGTTAGCCTGTCAGCTGAAAGATGCTCTAACAGTTAAGTAACATAATAGATGGTATCCATGCTCACTTAAAAATATAAGACCAACTTCCTTTTTTGTTTGTGTTTCAGATTGAGCCTGCGGATTACAGAGATTTTATCAGACTCCAAGAAAAAGAGAAAATGACTTAAATGTTAGCAATCAGTAGCTTGCCATGAAGCTAAACCTTTGGTCTCCACTCCAGTGCACATACCTACACAATTCACAAATCAAAACTAAATCATTATTTGGATTGTCACTCTGAAATTCAGGCTTTCAAACTCTAAGATTTGTTTTAGTGTCCATTATATTTGATATTACTGAGTGAACAACACTGTACAATTATTGACATGAAACATTCCTATCTAAGAACAGCTCAAAAATGGAAGCTAAAGGTTTTGAGCAACTCATTACAAAGAGCAAAAAAAGAATAACTGAATTTTTTTTAGGGGGTAATACAGGAAGACAGACAGGTCAAAGTTCAGTTTTTATATTTCCATGCATTTAGAGAAGTTGCAGTGTTTTCATTTACAATTTTCATACCACAACGTTCTCTCTCAAAAACAAACAAAATCTTAAACTGCTCAAATAAATAAGCAAAAACATTTGTTTCAAATACACACTTGTGTTTGTACTTTTACTACTCCCTTAAAACTGTTGATCATATGTTGTGTAGACCTGAAGGCTGAGCTGTGATCTAAAGTTTACGCTTGACATGGCACAACTACACAACTCAAACTTCTGAGAAAATTGATAAGTCTGTGAGAAAACTTTGAGAAAAATATAAAAATATGTAGATCAGGTCTAAAAGATACAGGTAAAGCTGCAGAGGGAGGTGAGATTGTTGAGCTGTCAATATGAAGGTGCTCAAGGATTTCAGAGTAAAACAATTGAGTCAGAAACATAAAATAAGCATGGAAGGTATCAAGCACTGGCAGCTCTGCAACAGTGAGGATCACCCTGCAGCAAAGCACAAAGGAAGCGCACCCTTTCCCATCTGACAACTGTCTGGCAAGCAAAGCCTTAAGTACTTTACCATACCAGAAATCGATGCTTATGCTAAGCGCTTGTTATCCTCAGTAGCCACCATGCACATTAATCAATTGCTTTGTGCATTTCTGTTGTTTCCCCAGCTTACAGTCTCTTTGCATACTCTAAAACTTGCCTGAAATGACTAAAAGAAGGGCTACACAACTAAATCTTGCATGGGATGTCCTGCACTACCAACTAAAGACAGAAAACTTTAGGGATGCTAGTGAAAGACTATGGACAACATTAATTTGTAAAGAGCATTTTAAACGGTTTGTATTATCCCATATGCCATACAAATATAAGCAATTACATGGTTAAAAAAATAATAAAACCCACAAATCATAGAATTATAAAATGCCTAAGGTTGGAAGGGACCTCTAGATATCATTTAGTCCAACCCCCCCTGCACACACAGGGCCACCTAGAGCACGTGGCACAGGGCTGCATCCAAGCGGGTCTTGAAGATCTCCAGAGA
>JAWLRI010000436.1:701834-717148 GCA_034781795.1 Crypturellus tataupa | reverse complement strand
GGGTGTCAGCTACTCCTCCCAGCTTCGTATCATCTGCAAACTTGCTGAGAGAGCACTCTGTGCCTTCATCCAGGTCACTGATGAATAAATTGTACAGGACTGGACCAAGGACTGACCCCTGGGGGAATGCATGTTTTTGTTGTAGGACAGGTAAATGAGAGGTTTTCCTCTCACCTAGAAATAGTACTATGCAAAATGAGCCAAATTCACATTTAGAAAAACTAAAATGGAATATGATGTAATTGTTAAAAGAAGAAATAGCAGATCCTACTGAGGAGGGGAAAAAAATGTGTAGATTTCCCACCCACCAAAACAAAACAAAAAAATCCCACACTTTTCACTTGGTTTTCTTGTATTTTCTAGGTGTCGGACTCATTCTTCAGCATCATATGACTGTTAAATGGAAAAATAAAACGACTGAAAATGGATCTGACCTAGAAAGAAACAGAATCTGCTGATGAAATAACATACTGAGATGCTAAACGAAATATTCTGCATGTCTAGATTTGCCAACCAAACCCTACCCTGAAGTGAAAAAAATGACTGCCAAAAATACCATCCTAAATCTAAGCTTCAAAACAGAGTGAATATTCAAGTCTAAAACATGTTTGTAGACTCCACTATCCTTCAGTGTTTAACAAAAGTGTCTATGGAACTTTTGTTGCTGCTGTGATCTTGATCGGGATGAAGTATCTGGTTTTGCCAAAGCAAGCTCTCCCAAGAGCAGCCTCTGAAAGAAAACTGAAGAGAACTGGGCAGGAAGCAATAAATGAAGTTAGATGTTGTATCTTTGAGTTACTGCCTCCTGTACCTTGCTTCGGGACCATTCTATAGAGTCCGTCCCCACAAAATATTTCATCACTCAAATGATGCAAGACCAAAGACAGGGAAGCTACTTTGGGTCTCTCCAGCAGTACTTCAGAAAAGGCCACCTGGGTGCTAATAAAAAGATTTGCTATTAGTAATTGCACATCTGTGAGGAAAATGGGGAAATGCAATCCTAAACTTTGTGGGTAGCTCATCTTCCAAAAGCAGAAGAGCCAGCTCTACTTAAGCCCTATGGTTAAACAAAGTACACACAAAAGAAATGAAAATCTGAAATAGCTTAAAGTTTACAAGCCCTTCTGCATTAGGAGAGAAAGATAATAGGAAACTGCACAGAAGCTAGGGCCTTGGACAACAGAGGACTTCTCCACAGGGTTCTACCTTGAGTACACCTACACAAGAGAGTAACTCAGATAGCACAAAATATATCACAGACAATACAGAACTGTAATGAGTGATTGGAACAGGTTGCCAAGAGAGGTTGTGGAGTTTCCTTCTCTGGAGATCTTCAAAACCCACTTGGACACAGTCCTGTGTCACATGCTCTAGGAGACCCTGCATGTGCAGGGAGGTTGGACTAGATAGCCTCTAGAGGTCCCTTTCAATCTTAAGCATTCTATGATTCTGTGACTGCTAACGAGGATTGGGTTGCCCTTCACAGGAACCCTGCCAGGTTGAGGAAATAGGTAGAGAGAAGCCTCATGACACACTAAAACAGCAAGTCCTGCATCTGGGGAAGAATAACCCAGCACTAGCATAGACTGGGTCCCAGCCAGCTACACAGCAGCTTTCCAGGGAAGGACCTGGCAGACATGGTAAATGTGCAACCTCATGGCAAAGACCTGTGGCATCCCAGGTTGCACCAGGAAGCACACTGCCAGCAGGCTGAGGGCGGTGATCCATTCCTCTACTCAACACTGGTGAGGCTACAACTGTCCACTTCTGGTCTCCCAATATGAAACAGACTGGGATTCACTGGAGCAAGTTTAGTGAAAGGCCACAAAGATGATTAAAACATGGCAGTAATTCTCATATGAGAGGATGAGAATGCTGGAACTGTTCACTCTGGAGAGCTGGAGCCTGTTCTGGGAGAAGAGGAAAGCTTATCAATGTTCCTAAATGTCTGATGGCAGGGTGTAAAGACAACAGGGCCAGATTCTTGATAGGGCAAGAAGCAATGGGCATAAACTGACACAGAAAACTCCATCTGAACATGAGATAAATACTTCCTCACTGTGACAGTGACCAAGCACTGGAACAGGTTGTCTACAGAGGTTATAGAGTCTCCATCCCTGGGGATGTCCAAATCCAACTGGACATGGTCCAGGGCAAACCGCTCTAGCCTATATCCTGCTTGAGCAGGATGGGAGTTGGACCAGATGATCTTCAGAGGCCCCTTCCAAACTCAATTATTCTGCAATTCTGTGTTTATTGAAAGATTCCTGTTTGTTCCACCCACTTTGCAAGGCAGACACTACCTGGATGAAAGACTAACTTGAGAAGCATAAAACTAGTGTGTCCCCCAGCAGCCCCCACTTCTCCCCCAACACTTTAAATATAACCCACAAGATGCAAGATATTCCCAAGTAGACCAAGCAGTCTAATAGCACAGTACAAAGGTCCACATACTCCTTGAATCGAAGTGTCCATACTAAGAGGGATCTGATGTTTCCTTATAAGAGATCTTAAAAGGAGATCACCACTTTTAACTGGTTCCAATAAAGATCTTTAATTCAATCATAAAAAGTATTGTGAAGGGTGGAGCTAAGTCTTATTGACAGTCTTGACAACAGTTTTTTCGCAGAAGAATTCTGCAAGAAAAAGCAGGTAAGAAGAGTCTCTTAGTTCCACTAAAATTGAAGGTGTGGAATTGCCCAACTTCCAGCACTGCAGTCGATTGCAGCAGCTTAAATAGAAATGCAAAATATAAACAAACACATCAGCAAATGATAGCTTCTCAAATTATACCCCCTTTAGTGTCATGAAGTAAAAAGGTGACTGGTATTTCACTTTGAAAGTCGAACCTGATCTCTTCACTCTTGTGAATTAAGGCATGCATACTCATTTGGTGCTAAATAACACCTTCACTTGGGCTCCTGGGAATAATCAGGAGGTTCAAATGCCTCAGTTTGTGTTAATTTATTAGAAGAATCACTATAACTTCTAAAAGTTTGTCTTCAGAAAGGCATTAAGGTATTTCAGGACTCCGTTTCTCTACAGTCAAGCTTAGAGGAGAAAAGTCAATGAAAAAAAAGTTGCTGCTGATATTCCAGCTAAAATTCAAAACCTTCTGTCCCGTGACAGCACTAATGTTTTTCTGCAGAGCAACAACTGCTTATAGCAAAACATGTTTAGCCACACTTTATTTCCGACTGAGCTTAACAATACATGTACAAATAGGAGACAACACTTCCTCTTGAGCTGGAGCTTGAACAGATTGACTGTACTGTCCATGTCAGAAGAATACACCGAAGCCATCCACTTACAATAAAATATTTCCTTAAGTTGACTTTCGTTGTCATCTTTTAATTGCTAAGGCTCTTGAGGACTGTGGTTGGGATTTTGGGGATGTGGTTTGTTTGTCCCCACCCCACTCCTCTCTCTGACCTCCTTTACAGATCTTCATGCTTACTTCACTCATTTTGCTTTGCTTTCTTTTTTGAATATTATAGGTTTTATTTATACATGATTATTACAGAAGACTGCACTGCTACTGCAACTATTTATCTGTCTGTGACATTGCAGGAAGTAGCTCAGAAGTAAATGAGAATTTTACTTCAGCCGTTCAGTGAGGATGTACACTATCTTTGGTCATTCATTGATTCAGTAAGTATCACTAAGTACCAATTCTCAAGCTATAATTAGGTCAGAAACATTATGTTGCATTACACATAAAATTAAAAATACAAATCACATACATAAAGTGCATCAGCTGGGTTAATTTCATCACTATGCCAAAATAGAAAGTTTGTGATAGAAAACCAGACACTACAGAAATGTTATTATTACAGTAAATTAGAAAAAAAAAAAAAAGACCGGATACAAATGACTACTTACCTTATTAGAGCTCCCAGCTTTAATTCCAACAGGTACTTTGCTCTAAAAATAATAATTCATCATTCTTAATTTGTTCATATTCATTTCCATGAACAGTTTAAAGTCTAAGATTTATATATCATTTCTACAGAAAACAAGTTGTTTTATGCAATTAGCTTGCAATTTTATTTTCTCAAAACATTATATCCAAAACAGAGCTACAGCTCATAATAAATTTCAAGTTATTTATTATACTGGTAAAAACAACTAAGATCTGAGAGTATTTCAAATATATTTGTACTTTTAAAGGGAAAATAATTATTATCATCTTTTTATTTAAGATTTCATTAGTAAACATTGCTAGAATTATTCTGAACTTTGTTACCTTATAATTGAATAAAAATACAGATGAGTCATAATTTATGCATAATTAAGCCAGTTTTCTTGCAGGAAGTGTTTAAAAATTGTTTATAAAAGTTTGTAAATCTCAAGAAGTATCAATTATTTTAAATTCTAATCTCAGCTATGAAGTTCCATTAAACCACATTTGCAAAATACTTCATTATCCATAAAGAAACCAACCTATATGAACTGAGTAGGAATTACTGTATAATTAAGAATCTATTTGACATTTCAAATGGGCAGCTAAGTTGGATTCCTTTCTACCCTCCCCTCTTTCTCCCACCACCATGAAATGTTAGGAGTTAATATTAAAAGTTAGTATTTCCCAAATATCATACATTTCTTTCCCCCTACCCCCAATCAGCTATGTACTGAATTACTTTTGGTCCTTCTTTTTGGTCAAAACTGTAGTTAAACATTCTGCTGTTAAAAGACTGAAATTTCTCTTGCAGACTTAACAGTGCTTTTTAATTTATTAAAAAAGTAAAATAAAGAGACAGAATTCCATCCCCTATTACTCTGTACCAAAGCCCATTAATTTCATACTGTAGATTACTGGATGGAAGACCATCTCAGGAAACAAAAAATCCTGGGCTACAAGTACCTTGCTCCGACTTTGGACAGACAAGGGACCTATTCAGTTTCTACATTTAGAAAACAAAGTCAAGAATAACTGCTTCTAGAAGTCACTTTCTTTTCCACAGTTTTGTATTTTATAGTTGTGCTTATTTGAAAAGAATGAAAATAACAGACATTTTATATAAGAGTGTACTGGATTTTGAAAGTGATGGTTAAAGCTAACCATGGATGGCGATACATTTGCTTGAGTACTAACAATTATTCTAGTATTTGACTTACAGTCAATGTAACCATTTCTTCAAAGAAATTTTACAGCATGACTGAAAAGGAGAAGATTTCTTCAAACAAGAGGAAATAGCAGAGTCTTATCTACGCAAGCTGATATTCCAAACATTTTTAAGTTTACTAATGCAGAGTGGTATAGCAAAAAGTATCATACACTGAAAATTAGCAAACTATTTGGCCTAACAAACTTTTTCTGTTTTATATTATTTGATCCATACCTCTGGACAAGGCTCCACATGACAATCTTTGATAGAGCAATGGCCATCATCAGCCCAGAATGGGCACGGTCTCTTTAGATTGACCTGAAGATTTAAAAACACACAAAAATTTACAATTAACTCTAACTTTAAAACAGATAGTACCAAAGAATCCTTTCAAATTAAAAGGAAAGGGGTTAGATCTAATAATTTTAACTTTTTTAAGCACTCTCCCACTAGTATATTAGCTTGTGGTAGTAGAACTGTAAAAAAGGTATCATTGATAAAAACATATGGTATCTTAAAGTATAAACTAAATCTCAGACCATTAATATAACTGTTGAAAGCAGTAACTAAACTGTAAGAATGAACACTGAGGCAGACACATGCAGCTATATAATTATGTTACTCAATTATATTCATACTGCACTAATCAAGGAAATGCATTCGATGGAAGATAAAGACACTAGTGGAGAAGTTCACCGATTTAGGCAAGTGGTTAAATAATTTCAGATTTCAATAAAAGCAGGTTGATCATTACTACATTTCATAGCAATTCAAAGAAGAATATCAAAATATTAACTTCTTAGAGAGCTGACATAATACAAACAACAAAGAGAAATCACTTCAGAAACACTATCTGTGAATCCCATGATGCTTTCTAGCCAACATTCCTATCTGTCAGCAAATGGCACAATAAAGGCAAAGAGTATGGCATCTTCTACATGACAAGAGTTAAACATTTTTTTCTACTACATTTCACTTGATTGTACATGTGAAAAGGTCAGAAAAAAGCTCAATGAAAAAATGTATATAATATATAATGTAATATATAGCTGCCAGACATATACAGATACACACAGATATCAATCACTTTGGCAACTTTCAGAATTATCGTAAAGCCACCGCTATTCTTTGTTTTCCTTTAGCACAGTTTATACTGGTTTCCTTCAGCTTATAAATACTATTCATGAAGACATTCATCTGAAATTGCTACTTACCTACCTCAAAACACGCAGGATGTATCACTTCATATTTGAAACTGGGATTTGATATTGCAGTCGAAGTCTGCAAGTTCTATAAAATGCTCTGTAAAATTAAGCCTATTATCAAAGATGACACTTGACCCTACAGCTGTTTCAACAAAGGAATTTAAGAATCATAACTACAAAAAAAGGAAGTCTATAAATCTGAAGCCATAAACAACATACAAAAAGCATATCGTTCAGAAAATAAAGGATCTAATTATAAATCAAGTTGCCACTTAGCTATAAATGCCAGGGTTTCAAAGAGACCTTAGGAATCCCAGGGCTGCCCAAAAGCTACAAGTATTCTTTGAAAATGTGAAAAATAGTGTTGGCCCTCACCCTCTTAACACAGTTAATCAAGTTTGCTTATAAGAAAGAACTTGCACTTTCAAAGAGGCATATATCTACATGCTAACAACTCCTACATTCCATTCACAAAATGTATCTAACATCTTGTTGAACCTCCGTCCTTGGAGACATTCGAAATTCAACTTCATAAGATCCTAGAGAACCTGCTCTAGCTGACCGTGCTTTGGGCAGGAAGATGATCTGGAGAAGTCCTTCCAACATCAACTATCCTAAGACTATGATTTTAGCAGTTCTCCTGTATTTAAACAAAAAAACTCTTAGAGCACTTCTAATCATCTTTTGAAAAGTCTTAAAGAAAGGTCATACTTCATCTCATAGCAGTAATGGAAAGGGGAAGCAATCAAAGCTTAAACTTTATTTTTCCACGATACTCATTTTCATAACTTAGTTTTCCTCTTAAAATGAAGTAAAAATTAAAAAGTTCAATCACCTGCTTAAAAAAATGTGTCATAAACCAATACAGGTCAGAACAGTTTCAGTTCAAGGGGCAGTTACAGCACCCACTAAATATGCAGTTACAGCAGCCAGGTCCCTTACATCAGAACTTCAACATGTGGCTTTGCAGCAATTTATTCTGATGGGTGAGATATTTACTGTCAAGCAAATACAACATTAGTCATTTGTGATGTGGGTCAGACACACGTGCATATCTGCATCATTGTGTCTAATCTACAGAACACACTATTAAGCTTGACTGTGAGGAATGGAAAGACAAACACTGACCTAACAGGCTTTAATCTGCCAAAGTGCCAAAGTGTATTCATACTAGATTGGCAACTTAAAGTAGCCTCTTTTCTCCTCTTTCCTTTTTGATACTATATTAGAAGTCCAATGGCTAAATTCACTGAATTGTCAAAGAATAGTCTCAGAAGCTAAAAAGGAATCAAAAGAATTTTTCCAACATTTCTTCTTACACTTAGTAGATTATGTACCATAGATTTAGACAAATTTGAAGAACCTGAGAGACACTGTAGTCAGATTTTACTCTTTCTAGTCCATTTGCTTTGTTTTGACAGATAAGGAGAATCAAAACTATGCACCAGAAATAAACAGTATTTCAAGACTAAAGGATATATTCTTGTGGCACTATTTACCAACCTAGCACAAATATACAAAAAAAAAAAAAAAAAAAAAAGAAAACTTCTTCAGACATTATACGAATACCTCTAAGGAGGTACCATCATAAATCACATGTTTTATGGCAACTAGTCGTCACCACTATTTACATTTTTAAAATACAGAATGAGGTGCTATTTTTTAAAGGAGTTGAAGCATTCAGCATACCATTAGGCAGCATATTTTTTGTCTTAATATAAAAAATGAATTTTGTACATACATGGAATAAAGATTACTCAAAAGGTACAGAGGAGAGAATTAGGAACAAAAGTAGAATTTGATTTGCACTACTAGCTCATTACTCTGAATTAATTCCTCAGACCTTTCAGCAAGCATTTTTCATTCTATTTTTTCATTCTTCATTCTAACTGCTAGGTTGGTAGGAAAGCAATGGTTTGACACTACTGTCTACTACTAGCATTTTGAAAGACAGACTCTTCCATGTTTTAATTTTGATGCTTACTCTGCACAATCAGGGAAAACAAATTCAGCTTTGAAGTGTTAAAGCCATTCCTCAAGGGAGGGGGGAAAATAAAATAAATAAATCGATATTCAGCAGATAGGATATCTTATAAGAAACTACAACTATCTTCCAGTTACAGTAGAAGCCATGCTAGCACAGATTCTTTAAAGGACAAGATTTCAGGCTGCTTTCCCCTCCTCTTCATTTCCTCCATTAATTTTAGAAATATCATAGCTGGAAAAAAATGCAGAACTTCAGATTTTTTTCTTCTCACTTTTTAAATAATGCACAGAAAACTGCTACATTATGCATTACCACCACTACCACAATCAGAGCTCAGAATTATATAAAAGCATGTCCTCCCACACTAATTTCTACATACACACAAAAAAAACCAACAACCATAGTTAAGACTATAAGCTTCTTCAAAATCCATCCCTAACACTATAAATATTGACATACTTTGGAATATGCAAGGGTTAAGTAACAAAGGAATCTCTCTGCTTATACAGAGATGCACTTCTATATAAAAGAATATTGCTATTTAAATTGTAGATTAATCCAGGAAAACAACTGAATATCAAGATCTACTAGTCCCATAATCCCATGATTCAACAGCACTAAAACATTGCAAGTCAAACTGAGACTGTACAGTACACATGCTTTAATCGATACACAAAACAGCCTTTACTTTCTTCAGAGACCAAAGTGCTAGACCTCATCGTTCACAATATTATTCATTATTGCCACAGAATAACTATTAGATTTCTTATCACAATCACAGAACAATTGAAGTTGCAAGGAATCTCTAGAGATCATCTAGTCCAACCCCTCTGCTCAAGCAGGGTCACCTAGAAAACATTACACATTATCATTAGGCTCCCAGATTTTGTATTTGTATAAGCATTGTAAAACCTACACTGAGACAAAATAATTCCTTTCTTATTTCATTGAAAATAAATTAATTAAATCAGCAAGCATAAATTAAACAAGCTAGCCATTAAATTTTGCAGATTAAAGTTTGAGTTCTACAGATGTGGAAATAGTAAGATAGTGGGAATAGTGCAACTTGAACTACAGGAGTCAGTTCTCCAAATCTTGCTACAAGTTAACTTAAGAATGGGCATGCTTTCACTCTCCAAGTTAATAAATTCTCTCTATCTATCTATATGTTCTACATCAACTGCAGAGTAGCTGAATATATATAAAGCACTGCATACCCTCACAATTTCCTCATTCACCTATGTGACCTAGGATGAGTTTGTGCAGTGATATCAAAAATTCCACTCAATTTACAAAAAGGAAAGGAGAGCTTTGATAGCTTCTGCAATCTGTTTGCTTGTTCGACATGTTCTCCCCTGCCACAAGTGAAAGTTTATAATCACTGCATGTGGATGAGGAAGACTGTACAACAGCACTTGTAGTTGCACATCAATTATAAAGGTCAGTTATGCAAAAGCAAAGCTTTAATGGCTGGCTAGTCTCCCAACTCTGTTGAAACACTACATTTTGTTTGCCCAGTACAGTGCCAACTGAAAGAATATATCTATCCACTGAAGAACTATCACGAATTTGGACAGAGTCCAATCAGAATTTAAGTATCACTCAGGTGTTAACCTATTCACTCTGCAATGCATGCAAATTTTAAGCATGGATGTGTCCACTAGGGTGCAGACACAGCATAGCTGGCGAGACAAAAACTCTATGAAAGATGAGGTAGGATTTTACTACAGAAGCTATTAAAGTAAAAACTGCAGGAATATGAGCTTCTGAAATGAAAATTTTACCCTCCCCTAAATTTGCAGGATGAAAATGCTGGTGAATATTTTGTATAAAACCTTGTAACCCTGTTACTCCCCTTCCTCGAATATTTTGTTTTACATCTTCTTGGTGCCTTTAGAAAATCTAATTACCACTGCTACCCATAAGTTCCCCATTGAAGATGAACATATCTTGTATCTCCTGATCACTGAAGTTGCAACTTCACCCCTCCCCTCCTCCTGAGACATGATACTGCCTGCTCAGACTACAAAGGGAAGAATCTAGTAGTGGTCTTTTCCTCCTCTTATAAATAACCCCATCTTCCATAAATTCTGATACTTGTTCAGTTCCAACTCAGTAAGATAATTTGTTCTATTTTGAAAAGAAAAAAAAAGTTTTCTCCCAGATTAATGAGCAGCACTAGCCTACCACTTAGCTAGACAAGTCCCAGAAGTAAAAGAAGTGAAGGGGCAGTATGAGAGCCATCTGATTAGCTGAGTCAAAATATAACTTTTACTTCCCTTCAATCACATCTGAAGAAAGAAGAGCAGTACCAAGCTCTAAAGTCCTATATTCCCCATCAAATTCTAATACAGAAAAAAAACCAATGCTTCAGATTGTTTTAGAATAGTATATAATATTTGAAAATTAGTATCTGTACTTGTTTTCTCAAAGGAATAAAGGTTCTGTATTGAGGAAAAAAATAAAAACAAAGACAACTGATAAGAAAGGAAAACCAAAGTATTTCAAACACAAGGTCATACACGTTAGTCAGAAGACAAATGTTGCATGATATCACAGTGTCTAATAGAGTCCTTTCCCACCCGCAGCAATACAAAGATACCATCTTTAAAATTACCACTTCTCAGCTGAAAGAGAATAGTTATGTTTCATTGTCACTGGCCACAGGATTAACATAGAAAATACAGGATTTATGACCAGCATAATTGTCAGAGATTGAAAATCAGCTATGACCAAATTAGACAGCTGTTGACTTCTAAAAGAGAACTTAATGCAAGTCAATTTGATTTTATCTGTAATCCTCCCTATATT
Organism: Crypturellus tataupa; assembly: GCA_034781795.1. Taxonomy (NCBI): domain Eukaryota; kingdom Metazoa; phylum Chordata; class Aves; order Tinamiformes; family Tinamidae; genus Crypturellus; species Crypturellus tataupa. The sequence continues at coordinate 706,034 of JAWLRI010000436.1, read as the reverse complement.
TTCTGCATTTTATTTAAATAATACAGGGAAATGCCATTCTAATTGTACCTTGTAATATCTGAAGTAATCACGCTCTTGCAGTTTCTGTATTTTCGGAAAGATCTTGAAAGTATTGAAGTCATCGATGCTTTCTATATCGCATAAACAGTCATCTAGGACTCCTGTGAGCTATTAGGAAAATACATCAGATTGAGGTTAACATCACATTTCTTGATAAAAAAAATCTTCTAGGAAAGAAAAAAAAAAATCAGAAAAAAATGCATGTGAAATGCAATTCCATTCCAGATAAGTTATTTCTCATCATTAAAATACTCTACAACCAAAAATGACATTTTACATTCACATGATACACATCCAGAATTAGAAAATAAAAGATTGTCACATTTTCTTGAGCCTACATCCACTTCTCAGTACAATACCGAATTAGTCGGAGATCAATAATTTCAGTCCTCAAATTTCTTCTTAGACAGATCCAGCCTATCAAACATTCTGCAAAACAAGTGGCAAAATTTTCCGAACTATGAAGACCATGAGAGATTAGTGCAGACAGATGTGCACAGAAGACATCCCACCAAATGCTCATTGGCTTAGTAGCCGAATTCCCTAAAGCACAATCACGCATGGTCATCCTATCTCCTACTCCTTCTCAAAGTAGAAGAGGAGTCCAGTCGGCTTCTTTAGAGGCACATGAAGATGGGATAGGTATTTTTTTCAACATTAAGTCAATACCTTCACAATTAAATTCTACCAGTAAATATTTGGAAAACCATCTGTAGGCACCAATATTGTAAGGTTGCAGATCTATTTAAGGTGGTGTGAAACTACATCTGAGCTCCTGAGACCACATCCTTTCTCTTGTACTGGCACATCATGCTAGTTCAAAACACCACCCCATCTTAAGACTACAGCTACCGAAATGAGTGCAGAAGAGCTACTGCCAGCACAGGAAAGGAAACAGAACTGTACAAGTGAGTGGAGATGTCAGGCTCAACTTGCATCAGCTTGAACTACTGCAAAAAGCAACCTAACAGTGTCCATGTGAAGCCGAGTGAGATTCTATGAACATTCATATGATAAATTTCATAAACATAGCTTCCTAAAACAAATAGAAACAAGTTTTAAAGGCCTTTATAACTTCAAATGCATATTACTATTTTAGTTCATGTCTAAGAAACATGGAAACAAATGCTGCTGCTAACCATGCCTTTCCTTTAGCAAGGCAAGTAATTCATTAACATACACGATGGCCTAGCAAGCATTGAGACACCTGTATTCTTTACATCTTGAATGGGTTAGAAGATTTCTAACTATTATAAGGTCATATATAAAAGAAGAAATAGTTCATGTTTGTTTTCCGTAAATCTCAAGGCTTGAGGAGATTATGAAATCATCTGTTTTATGCATGGTAAAACAGTCAACTACTTCATAGCACAGATACCCTTATATAACCAAAACAATCTAGTTTGATTTAAAAAAAAAATCACTAGAAACTGAATTGTAGACTTCTGCTCTTTTATGAGGCATAAAAGGAGCTTGGAAAGTGGTTTGTTATTTAAGATATTTTTCCCCCAAGAGAATGGAGATGTGAGGGTTTAGCAATAAAGCATTTTTAGTAGAAAACTCAGCTTTTGTATACCTTGCCTTTCCCAAGAGAAATAGACTAAACAGGATGTCACAGATCTACAGATTAAATATCATGGATAGCACATTTAATAAAATAACTTTACCCAAACTGTTCCATGCTATTATGCTTGCTATCTATAATTTTGTTTAACTTCAAACCTGGACAAACACCTAGGAAGGTGACTGCTCATTTAAAGATTTTTCCCAAAAGTCAAGAAAGCTCATGATCTACAGAAGATGCCAAATTTAAAGTCAGAAGGCAAAAGTTTCAAATTCTTGTTACTTTCAAAAATAAAATGCTCCCAGGGGAAAAAAAATAATTCAGGAAGATTTCATGTAGAATTTTTTTTTTTTTTAAATCAGCCATAATTCAGAAATTCATTTTGCTGTAAATAGGCAGAAATTCATTTTGTCATTTTTACATATAACACTTCACCATATATAAGTACATACACACACATTCTAATAAAAAAGACAAAAGATAACTATGAACAAACTTCTCAAATATTAAACTGGATAAACCATACGTGAAGATAAGAATTCATTAACCTGAGAGTACTAAAAAACTGGACACAGAAGAAAAAGAGTAGGAAATTATTTTGATGATCATCTCATGAAGCTATTTATTGCTTTCAAAAACATTTTGACAACATCTATGCAAAGCTGAAAGGGGAGTTCAGGAGAAAACCTTCCAAACAAACATGCAGTAATTACAAACAGTGTCAAAACACTGTGGGGAAATAAAAAGCTGTAGCTGCTTTATTTAACTAAGATGGTAAACTAACAAAAGTTGCACCTCAGCCAGATGTTTCTCATAAAGCTTTAATTCTAAGAAAATCTTTCAATGTGCTGTAGCTTTCTCAGAAGATTATAAAAAGCCAAAGAAACTCTCTCCCAAAACTAAAAGAGGTCTAAGATATCTTAAAGAGGAAAAAAAAAAATAGAGTAACAAGGGCAAGGAAAGGAAGTTCCTAGTTTCTCACATATCAGCGTTGGAGCAGTTATCTTCAATAGCAAAAATGTTTCTTTCAGAAGAAACAATAATTATTTCTGTACCCAAGCCCGATACGTAAAAGGTTTTGATAACACATATGAAAATGCCAGTTCTGAACAACAGCTGAGTCAGGTCACTACAGGCTAATACAAGAGCAGCACAGAGTTCAAGCACTGCCGTTACAGACATTTTATTATTACTGTAATCCCTGGTGTATTTTCAATATGTTTACCAAAGTATTTCTATGAATTACCATATCAAGTTCAGCCCTTGTATAGATATCAGAGTTGCACTGGAGGTGTTAAACCTCTAACATCTTCTTCAAGTTAAACCAACCTTTTATAATAAAAGCATATATTGATTCCGCCCTATGAAAGTAAGGTGGAGGGGCTTTCTACACAGTATGCAGCACTTTTAATACTGAATATCACACACAAATGATGTAACAATGAATCTCTTAGTGCTCCCAAAAAAAAAAAAAAAAACAGTTTGCTGATATGTCATGTCAGGTGATATTTGTTGATATATATATGTTATATAAACATACAGTATATGCTTACAACACCTACATATATATACACACACGCCATAGGTATTTGTTATACACTAATATATAAAAAAGGTTTTTTTTAAGAAAAAATTAAAAAAACATGAAGTTATAGCAAAGAGATACTGCAATAAAAGCTATCCACACACTGCCTTGGACAGTCCCAATATGGCAGGTTACTATGCAGAGCAGAAATATTTACATATACATATATGTATTCAAAAAAAAAAAAAAAAAGAGAGAGAGAGAGAGAAACAAAAGGAAAATTAACCAGAAGCACAAGATACTTTGTGCCACGTGGGCACTATTTCATATTTTCACACAAACTCACTTTAATGCCCTCAGCCCGGCTAAAATCCTTCTCCCCTTGACACCTGCTCTTATTTCATGGAAGCACTCGCTGCTCACCCACACGAGGCTCTCGCCTACAGCGGCTCGTCCTGCTGCAGCCACGAGGACAACTTCCCGAAGGAAAGCACCTTCCTACCCTTCCTGCCGCACGGGTGCACGGACACGGCCTGAACGCACGCCGCGCGCAGCGGCCCAGCCTGGGCACCGGCACCAGCAGAGCGACTTTCTGCGGACACCAAAGCTTCTGCCGAAAGCTCAAGGGCGCGATGCGCTCCGGGCTCCCGAGCCCATCCCGCCGCAAGCCCCGCTACCCAGGCTGGGCCACGCAACTCCCCCGTGCAGCCGAACCGTTATGTAAGGGCGGCACCAGCAGCAGCTCAGGGGCCAGGAGAGCCACTCCGGCGCCGCCTCTCCTCTCCCCACGGCGCGGCCTCAGGCCGGAGGCAGCGAGCGCCCGGCCTCCTCCAAAAAGCGACAAGCTCAGCTCCCCCCAGGAGGCGTCCGCTCCTGCCCGCGCTCGGCTCCCACCTGGGCCTCTGCCGAGAGGATGCAGCCGAGCAGGGCCAGCAGCCGCGTCGCCACCGGCCGCGTCCCCGCCGCGCTGCTCCAGGCGACGCCGCCGCGGCCAGTCATGGCTCTCGCGCCGCAGCTAGGCTGGAGTGGGGGGCCCTCGCCCCGCTGCGCA
>JAWLRI010000436.1:669336-701355 GCA_034781795.1 Crypturellus tataupa | reverse complement strand
AGTCGCGAGTGAACGGCCGCGGCGCCGGCGGAGGCGGGTGGGGGGGGGCGTCGCCCGCCCGCCGCGATGTGACGGGTTGTGGGGAGCGGCGGGGATGGCGGCGGCGGCGGCCGGCGCTGTCCGGACGTGCTCGGGCCGTGCGCGACGCGATGGCGCGAGGCAGACGCGCTGCCCCCGCGGAGAGGGAGCCGCCAAGTTCAAATGTGCAGGGCTTGTCGGGTCCCCGACGCCGCTACCCCCCACCTCTGGGTTAAATAGTCCGTGTCTTTCAGCACAGTTTGTTTTGTGGGAAGTCAGTTACATAGGCTGCACAGCTTTAAAAATGCAGGACGCACACGAAGATAGGAAATATGTTTCAGTCTTGTCTAGCTTTAATGTGCTCCCCTTGAGACTGTGGCTGAAAGTTGATAAAAAAAGGCTCCATCTACTTCCCCGCCTCACACCCCTATTCCTTGCCTTGCACCTCCTTGGGTATAAATTATAACCCAGGAAGTTTAACCTCCATGTGAGGAAGAACTTTCATGTGAGGGTGACAGAGCCCTGACAAGGGCTGCCCAGAGAAGCTGCAGAGTCCTCCTTCTCTGGAGATCTTCCAAAATCACCGGGATGCCACCCTGTGCCACGTGCTCTGGGTGCCCCTGCTGGAGCAGGGGGGTTGGACTAGGTGTTCTCTAGAGGTTCCTTCCAACCTCAGCCAGCCTGGAACTGTGGTTCTGCACGTCCCCCATCCTTTGCATCTGAGCTACCCTGCAGGTGCACATGTCAGTTCAGGTGCCTGTTTGGTTTTTTTACTCACAGGGATCGTTTCCTGACAGAGCAGCTGAACTGACTCACTCTGTGACTGCTTCATCACTGGATCTGATCCAAAGGAAATGGCAGGAGCAAATACTCTGGAAGAACAAGGACCATCCCTTCCAGTGGCTGCTTGCTGTTACGGGAGTTTTGCTGCACATTTAATTATTTACTTATCTGTTTTCATTAATTACTGATTCCTTAGGGAGATTGGTTGGCTGTTGACAGGTTGAAAGTTACCATGCCACATCAATTGAATTTGTCTAGCTTTGCTTTTTAGTTCCTTCGAAAATGCTAAATAAACAGCTTAGAAATTATATTTGTTCCCAGCAGTTAAGCACGTGGCTGTGATTCTCCCAGAGCTGCAAATGTTCACAATTCTTCTGTGAAAGCATTAGTGTTGCACTGATTCCCTGCGTAGAGTTGCTAGAATTATGCTTCTTTTTCACTCCAGCACAGATTCTTCTGATATTCTCCTTTACTGGAACATGGAGACAAGCTTTATAGGCAGGGTAGTTATTTCTCTTGGCTTTAAATATTTCAGATTGGCCATTTTTATCTGATTCCAAATTAATTTAAGTAAGTTTTACACTGGCTTCACCGCTAATGTTAGAATGTCATGTGTTTTTGCTGAAAATGCCTTTAAAAGATGAGGATTTGAAAGCTATGAGTTAGAGTCTACAAAACAGAGTATTTGACCCTGTAGGAAAAAAAGAATGCTTTCCTTTCCTCTCTGGAGTATAAGCAGCAGACATATCATTTGGAAACAAGAATTAAATTGCAATCTATCCATACTTGCAGCTTCAGAGGACCTTTGCTACCTTTACTAGAGAACTGAGAAGAAACAAAAAATGGCAAAACAGCTAATGCTAATATTAGCATTACCATAGCTGCCTTTCACTATCATTACTCCGTACTTTATTGAGTTCTTTGTACTTGTTACACAGCTACTGTTTCTGTTGGCAGATTCAGATAAGTTCACTGCATTTAATTTCATTTTATAGCGTTGATTCTGGAGCAAATTTTCAATAATGATCACCTGCATACATATATATATACACATATAAATTTAGGTGTATCAAGCACCTGCACTGCCACCCACTTGCACTACCTGTAAGACTATGTTTAGTTCATGCAAATTAGATATAAACCATCATATTTCCCAAGTCATAAGGTTGACTCAGCTGCCGAATCCAAACATTTTATGTTAGTTATGGACAGGACCTTTTATCTTCACCTCATACAGTGTCTAATCCTGCTTGCGTTGCAATCAGTGGCAGGTTAGTTTCTGCAGTAGTATAAGAATGTGGCTATAGAAATATATAATGATTAATTTTAAAAGGCAAAAAAAAAGAAATTAATTTTCTATATACATATGTATTATCTGTTATACCAGACCTGAATTTTGTTCAATGCAGTGTTTAAATTCTGCCATACCTTTCAGCTTATTTTGCTTTACCATTGATTTCAATCTATGAATACTATTTTGTCAGTGGTGTAAAACAGAAAAAAAAGATACATCCTAATGCAGGCAGTGTTTTTGTGAAATCAATTTTAGGAGGTCCTTGCAGGAGAAACAGTCTTGAGATTGCAAACAGCACCTTAACAGCAAGTTTGGAAAGGTGGGGGTACCTAATAAGCCCGTTTCTCTCAGAGAAACTTACCATTATGTAAAAGTATTTTTGCTGGGGCTAAGGACTAGAGGACTAGTCAAGTCTTCTGTCCAAATAGTTTACCGCATGCTGGGTTCATGAAAGCAGCCTGGCATGTATATTTGATTTTCCAATGTACATGCATGCAGCATAAGAATAAATATGTTTTCTTATGTGATGTCATAATATGAATTGACAAAAATCTTAACAGTTTTGTTGTAAGCTCTGACACTTTCCTTCTATCTGCAAGTGAAGAAAGCCCTGAACACAGGGCAACTGGAATTATTTCTTTGAACTAATAAACAAGCCAAGCATTAAATGATCCACATCAAAGTCACCTTGTCTCTATCCTAATGTTATTCTCTAAAAGGGATAGAGATCTGGACGCACAGTGACAGACACATCAACTTGCAATTACTTGGACTCCCAGCCAAAACTGCCTTTGCAGGGAAGGCCCAGTAGAAACTGAAACTGGTATGTCTTGTACTAGCTTCATTAGTGCCTTATAGGCAGTATTTATTTGCTAGAATCCAGCTCATACACTCTGGGTGTACATAGACTTAAGGATCTGTGGTCAGCAGCCATGTAAAAATATATCTTAGAAATAGTTACAGTTGAATTGAAACAACCAATCAAGGAAAACATAAATGGGTGGCTTCAAATTTCACTTTAAGAGAAGCCCGATAAATTACAACTGCCTTGCCAAGGTCTCGAACTAGATTTCAGTAATATCAGATGTGGATTTCTGGAAATTTTTTGCCCTTGAAATGTTTGCCTTTATTTATTTTTCCAAATTATCAATTGAATGACTCCTTTCTAAAGTTAGCAGAGTAAACCATAGGAATCAATACACCACAAATTCCTCTTCAAGTCTGACAAACAGCAGCTGTGGGAGGGCAGTGCGTGTTGAGCAATGAAACAGCCTGTGGTAGCAGTGATGGTCTGAGGGTGCAGCAGGGGACAGCTGTAGGCTGAGGTAACAACCTTTACTTGATCAGCTGATGTCAGTACAACCTCCCCACACACACAGAAATGCAGACAAGTTTTGGAGCACCTGAGTTCTGTGATTTGTCAGGCCTCTTAAAACTGAAGAAATTGCAAACGCAGAAACTCGTCCGTTTTTTCCACAGTCCTATTAAAAGTTACTGAGTTTCCTTGCAAGTTTTGTTTCTCATTATGTGGTGTTCTCACCTACTTTAAACCACAATATACTCTCAGGACTAAGGCAGCTGCTACAAGTAACTTTTACAAGATACCTATAGATGTTTAGCCATTCAGACATACAAAGTGTGGCTTGTAAATGTAAACGCAACAGGTCAAATTCATTACAATAAAAAAGGGGAAAAAATCATATGAAAATTGCGTACAGCAATATATATTCACAACAAATAAAAACAAGAAAGATAAAAGATGGAATAGAGTAAAAATAAGAATAGCAAAGTACAAAGTGGGAATACTTAAAAAATGTGTGTGTGGTGAAAATTTAATTACAAATTTTAGTTATACATGTGAATTCCTGATTCCTACCTCTTCCTACCTGTTGTTGCTGAATATCACCAAACTGCACTGTGTAGCGTATGGCTGCAGCTCTCATTCTGATGCTGGAGTACAGAAGAAAAATAGTCTTTGATGTCTTACAGTGGTTTCTTTAGTACCTATGAGTTTTGAAGAAATACTAACAAAGAAATTAACTTCTAAACTAAACTTTTAAATAGAGCAGGCTAATATTCTGGTTTCCGAGAGACCCAAGATTTATTCATTTGCACCCCCTGTGTGTGTGCTTATCTGACAACAAAATTCATGGTGAGCTAGAGGTCTTAACTAAGTTGTTGTATGACTTTTGAAAACAAGCAGTCAGGCAGGGATACCCACTAATGCTCCCACAGAAGGATAAACTACAGCCTGAAGCCAATCATATTAGGCTCAATTGTAATATGCCAATCCAGATAAAGCAAAATTTTACTATTTCTTGGCTCATGGAGCTTCTTGTTTGATTTTGACACTTACAGTTCCATCACTGGATGTTAGGAATACAGTTCACAGGCTTATGTGGGATGGTCTAGGTGTGCACCATTTCTTGTATTTGCTCTCTCTCTCTCTTTTTTTTTTATTTTGATTCTGTCAAATAAGTGTTTAAACATGACATTCCTGTAAAGGTGTAAAAGTACAAACCAACATAATTATCAGCAAAGAAAGTAATTTAAGTTTTAAGCTTCTGGTTTAATTATTCCCACACCAAAACATTCTCAGGGTTTTGAAGAACTGGTCTAACAACATACTGAAGCTTCCAGCAGTTGAAAGTTATAGAGGGATACCTGAGAAAAAAACACAGGGACAAATCTTCTGACTCTTCCGAAATACATGAGCAATCAAGAGTTGATGTTGAAACAGTGAAGTATTTTCCTGATTAAGGAAGTACTTTCTTAAACAAAGATGTTCAAAATGTGTATAGCAAAAGAATGAGGAAGAAAAAAACAAGGTTTTTAAATTATGCTGGTAGGCTCCCAATTACCATGATTATCTGCAGCCCCTGCCTGTGAGGGGAAGACTGTTCTGCTAAGTTAATCAAAGTGTCATTTGTGATCTGGAATAACTCTTCTCTTTTATTTCTCTGGGAAAAAAAGCCCTTAGGTGATCAGATAGAATAATATTTAATGTCACTTTCTGGAGAGTTAGCAGTAATATCTTGCTGGACAGGACTATGTTGTTCATGGGTGATAAAAAGGTCCAATTTGCAGCCGTTTTGTTCAGATGCGGGAAGTGCCTTCCTGACTGGCGGTCAACTGGCTATGTATTCTCAGATAGTTTGTAGCTCTCTGGGAATTGTCTCTGTGCTAAAAGAAGGTAGCCTTTTTGTCTTTTTTTTGTTGTTGTTAATGTTATTTGAAAACTTTTGGTCTGGATTCAAGCATCAATCTACACAATCCTAAATGTGAATTATCATCAGTTAACACTGAATTAGCTGTTTGCAGGGTGTGACAATATATAAATTATATATAATTATATATATTTATGTATATATATATAAATAAATATATAAATTGCACTTAAGTGTAGAAAATTGACTAGAGAGTTGATATATTGTTCTAGAAAATTCCACTGTTTAAACTTATCTAATTCTGCTATGTAATATTTATGATAAAAATATAATTAGTTTAGTCAAAATAATTGCTCTTTTTCTTGACTGGTCAGTTAAGTAAGTAACAAACAGTGACTTCTATATTTCTTATTAAAGTACATACAAGAACAGGCATGTAAAAAACAAAGGTTGACAGTGCGCTAGAGGTATTTCCATGTAATTGCCTAATCCTCCAATTAGGTATTAGGAATAAATTATTAAATTATGATGACTAACCTACATTTTGAGCCATCAGTGTTATCTAGAGTATTGGCCCCTCTGTTATTAAATTTCATTGTTTTAAAGGATTGTTGTGTTAACAACTGAAAAAAAATTGATTTGAAATTTAAAAACTAATGTGATTTACATTCAAAATTTTATAAATACACTATTTTAAACAGAATTAACCAGTTTCAGCTGCTGCAACAAGTGTTGTTCTGATAAAATTATTTTGTTATTGTTTATTAAAAATATTTTTGAATCCTAATGTAGGAAGATTTTAGGATATAAATTATGGGAAGAGTAAATGTCACATTGATGATAAAAGCCACCTTAGCTTCCAACACCAGTAACCTGATTTTAAAGAATCTTCATGGATACACTTTATAGATTATGTATCATATTCATCTAATATTTTTGTAGTCACTAACTGTGTCTATCTCTGAGGTTAAAACCTCAGCCCTCCAAACAGTGCGCAGAGGCAATGTTTACATGCAGGCCAGACAACGGCAAAGGTTTTATTGAGGCATAAATTTAGCAGGTTAGAAATCCATAAAATCCTTAGCTCTACGATGACTTTATGACTCACTGCATTTATAGCAGATGCTGCAGTTATTACTCCAGCACTTGTGCAGATCTGTGTTAGTAGGAACACATTTCCCTTTCCCTCTAAGCCTAACTATCTATTACGTTCATCATCAAAAATATTGGGGCTCAGTGTTTCCAGGGAAACACATGCAATCAGCAAGTCTATTTCTAATTAGACTCAAGGTCTAATTTTTACACTAAGAAGGGACTCCATTATCAGCAAAGACTTTCAGTGGTAATATGCTGACCTGTACCAGGAACAGCCTGTCTCAGATTTATGTGATTGGTAAAAATACTTATCTGTGGTTTTTTTTTTTCCATTCTTTTTAGCCATTATGAACGACTGAAATATTAGTGACCTGGTAGCTGTATTGTGGAGATTACACTCTGTGTATGTGTGTGTAGCTCAATGGCAAATCCTCCATTTATCTCAGAAGAAAACAAAAAAGGACCGTCTAAAAATGACAAACAATAGCACTCTAGGTGGAGTGAAAAGCTGCCTCACAGAATGAGCCATTGTGTTCGATCTAATTCTGAAAACAAGAGCAATTTAATCTTTATCACTGGCTTTTAGATTTATAAAATGTGCGATACGGAAAATAGCTATGCAAAAAGCACACATGGGCCGAAGGCTGCTCTCAGTTACACTGGTGCAAATCAGTCCATAAAATTGGCAGTTGCTAGAGTTGCACCATGCTACAGAGTAGAATTAGCTATAGAGTAACCTCGTTAAGGAGAGAGCATGGTGGGCAACGCGCGAGTGTAGCCTGCATAGCACCCAGCTAGCGTAACTCAGCCATGGTGCTTTCGGAGGTGCCTGCAAGCTAAATAACAGTGTGCAATATCTTGAAACTCATTTTTGAAATATGGTCATATTTCAAAACTATTTAGAAACTGATTCCTTGTGTAGGCCCCCTGGAAAGAAAAAACTAATAATAACAAAAGAAAAAAGTGTATTGCTTTGAGTGTATTGAAACCTCAACTCTGCTCGATAGGGCAGTGGGAACACGAGGGAACTAGGGCAATGATGTAAAAAGTCTGTCACCTTCACCGTGCTGCTGGAAATACCTCTACGTCAGGACGAACTTAAAATATCCCCCAAAAAATAAAAAAGGAAAAATTAAAAAATAAAATAAAGAGGAGGGGGAGCCTCGTTTCTGGCCGCCGCTCTGCAGCACTTGCGCTACGTGGAGCCGCGACCTCCATCCTCCCGCACGCCTGAACCAGCCCCGGCCCGGCGACCGTTGCGGTGACCGTTGCAGCGACCGTTGCCCCTGCCTGGCCCCGCCCCGCGGGTCCCGCCCGGCCCTACCTGCGCGCCGCGCCAGGAAGGGGGCGGCGCGGTGCGGCGGTTCCGGGCACGTCGGCGCCGCCGCCGCTTCCCGCCGCGCCGCTGCCCGCGCGCCCCATGGCCGCCGCGTCGGACCCGCCGCCGCCTCCAGGTGAGGAGGAGCCCGGGCCGGGGGAGCTGCGCCCCGCTCCCCTTCCCCTCCCGCTAACTCGGCACGGCGCGAGGAAGCGGCTTGTCCTGGCCACCGCGGTGGTGCCTCGGTTGGGCTGTGCGCGCTAACAGCCTTTGGGAACGGCTTTTTATTCGTTTATCTATTTATCTATGTATTTATTTTCATTCCAGATTTTAGGTGGCTAGGGAAGTAGGGCTCTCTACTTTGCAGGGCTAATAGCATGGTGAAATTCGAGTCCTTGCTATCAGGTGTGCCACAGGCAGTGACAGGGTTTGAATACTTAGCAATAAATAGAATACTCAAGTGGTGAAAGGCTCGGCTTTAAATTAATAAAATTGTAATTAAGCTTATGCTGTTTTCTCTTTCTTTTCAAATCCAAAACTGAGGTGCCTCTGGTCGAAGTACCTCTGTTCTGGATTTTAATCAAAATGTCTGCGTTAACACTTGTGCTGGTGTGCTCGCCTTGGCCCACACTGAGTAGCGCCCTTAGCGTGCGGGTGCCTCACCGGGTTGTGATGCCGCCCCTCTGCGCAGAGTGAGAGCAGGGCCTTGCTCCTCCGTGCTTCACGTGCTGGTGCCCTCGGGGCTGTTTAGGGGAAGAAACTGCGAGAGGTAAATGTGCTGCTGCCCTGTTGTGTTGGGAGCCTCCCCCTGCTTGAAGGGAAAGCACCTTCCTTCCATCCTCCCTCTCATGCGAGCGTGATGAGGACACGGGTGAGGGTATGGAAATGGGCAGTGTTTGAGTGTGCAAAACTCCGTGTTTTCAGTTGGAGATAAAACTGAGAGCTTTCCCATCCTACTGTTGAAACGATCTGTGAAATGTTTTGGGAGATGTGTGTGGGAAGGAAAGAGCAGAGATGTGGTAGTTTAATTTCCTTACTCAAATATTATGCCAGCTATCATTGTTCAGCAAGATCATGAGGCATCATTCACAGCTGGTAAATGGAAACTCCGTGTTCAGGTGCAAATGTTCATATGCATACATGCCACCTGCAGAAAATGCAGGGAGTTGGTAAAGCCCTGCTGCATAAAATCTGGGGAAATTACTGCTCTTCATAAAGAACTAAAATAACAAGAAGGAAGAAATTGAGGTATAGAGAGAGTCTTTAAGTAAGACTTTACAAGATGAATACTAAACAAAAGGTATGTACAGTCACTGATTCAGTTTCTGTGGGAGATGTAGGAAGCAGGAGTCCATGCTATGACCCTGTGGCCCATCTCTGCTCGAGGAGTCACAATGGGGTCTGTCAGGAGCTTTCTCCAAACTCCGAGCAGCTCCCGCTTGTTCTCTTCTTCCCTCTGGACTGTGGAAAGTGCCAGTGTTGCAACGTGCCCTGGCCGCATCTTGGAGCTGTAATAGCAGACAAGGGAGGGAGGCTTTACCATAGGGCCTGCTTTTATGTCTTCATTAAGCTTCCCTTACAGGAGCCAAAAAAGATTTTTATTTTATTTATTTTTTTTTCCCCAGGCAAGAATCTTTGCTGCCATAAGGCTTCTGGAATAAACTGATCTCAAATGTTTAGTATTTCTGTTTGTTAACTAGTTGGCATGTTGCTGAATGTTGGTGTCTTGGTATATTTGGTCAGAGATGAGTTAAAAACACACGGGAAGTGGTGAAACAGTTCAAAAGAGATAGTCAGAAGAACAACCAAAAGTTAATCCTAACTAAATATTGAAACAAACTTTTTAGAATTATTTTTGTAAGCTTAGGTATTGCCCTACTTCTGTTTGACTGCTGTGGAGTTATTCAATGGCATTATCTAGAAATTCCAGCAAATTGTTGCATATTGATACATCTAAGGATTCCAAAAAAGGTTTGCAACTTATCCTAAAGTGCTAAGCAAAGGCAGTGATGGATTATGCTCCTCACTGGAGAGCAATGCTGAAGGGAACTGAGCGGCCCACTCTGCCACTGGCTCCGCGGGGTCCTTGCCCTTGGTGGACAAGCGGCGACGCTGGGGACGTGGGCCTGGCCTTTGAGGGAAGTGTGGTAGCCTCCTGCCTCTTCTCATCAGGGCTTTCCCTGTGGTGTGTCACTTGCAGCCTCCCTTAACCCCAGTCCTGCTTTTTCCCGAACAGTGGCTTCCCCTTGTTTTTTGGGGCTATTTTTCCTGCAATGGTGTAAGACACAGAGCCTGAGACTAATCTGTCAGGCACACAGGACGTTTTTGACAGCCTGGGGAAATGAGTCTGTGCCTTCAGAGCATCCAGCCCCTTGGCCATCCTTCCTCCCCCTTTCCTCTTTTCTCCTCATTCTTCTCCAAACCAGCATCCTTTCCAGTTGCCCTCATTTCCCTTCCCTTTGTTTCCTCCTCAAGCGTTTCAGCCTGCCTGACTCTAAGCTCTCCTGCTCTCTGTCCCTGATGGGTCTCTGGCATTGGCCTTCCCCTTGTTTACTTCTCGTTCGGTCAGCCTCTTTCACATCACTCAGGTTCGTGTTCAGCACTACTGTTTCTATTTTATCAATTTCTAGTTCTGTTTTCAGGGTTGCTTTTCCAGCCAAAAGACCAACTCCCCTTTCTTCATCCTTGGTCCTGGTCTCAGCTGTTTTTCTAACACTTTTTCCCTGGCCCCCAGTACGTGCTGTTTCTGCATCTTTCCTTCACAGGTGGGTTAGCCAGTGGCACAGTCTGCCCAAATTCTCCTTCCAGTTCCTTCACACCTCCTTGTTACATTCTCCATGTGTATTCTCCATTTTTTTTGATCCTATTCTTCAGCAATTACTTATCCTCGCTTATAGTCTTTTCTTGCCTCCCACTCCACATTTAAGTCGAGTTTATGGTGGTTTTTGCTCTCCCTTGCTGTCGGGGGGTGCTTTCTGCAGGACATTCTGTTAATACTATGTTTCTTAAGTAAGGTTTTAAAACTTGCCAGGAAGGTCTTCTATTAGAAACATGCAGTTTTGTTTTGCTTTGGTGCGATTGCTCTTCTGTCTGTTGAGGCAGAAGGAGTGTTAGTGTGTTCTTAGAGCAAGTAAGGGGACATCTGGAATAAGAGTAGCAAAATATTAATGCCACTATGTCATTTAAAAGACTTTTCATAATTTTCAAGAAAATAAGACTTACCTGCAGAAGAGATCTTCCTTGCAGAAGTGGCATAAAGATGTGAAATTTAAGGCAGAGTGCTGGTTTCTGTATGAGTTTTGCTGCAAATTCTCTATATGGTCAGTGTTCAGCTATTAGCTATCAGCACAGAGGGGACAATACTTGATGACTCATCTGGAAAACTTTGAAGATTCATTCTCATATCCTTTTGATGTTAATATAAGTTTATGATTCTATTGTGCAAATAATTAATGTTTACCTCAAATATGTTATTATGTTTTGTACTGCAATGTGTTGTTTAATATTTTTGTTGCAGTGAATATATTTACTGCTTAAATTATTGCTTTAAGGAAAAAACAGTGCTGCTAGTTGGAGAAGTATTTTAAGATGATTTTCTGATTAAATTATTATTCTGTGACTTCTCTTTTAAAATATTTTTATTAAAAATACTTTTCATTTGAGTTTGTTTTTTATTGGCTCAGAGTTGGATTTCCTTGTTGCGTGCAGTTTCTCATCTGTCTCGTGTCTCTGGCATTTTCTTGTTTATCCAGTTTTCTTGTACAAATGAAACTTGACCTAATGCATATACTGACTCTGTAGTTGTGCTTTATCTTGATCAGACATGGAGGAATATGAGTTGCTAGATGGAAATATCTTGAGGATTGTACAGTGATAAAACTTTCAATTTCCAGCAGATCATGCAGCAAAGGAACCAGTAGAGGATACAGATCCGAGCACTCTTTCCTTAACTATGGTAGGTGCCTCTAACGCTTACAGACTTTATAGCTCTCTGCAGTTATGTAATTCGGAATTGAGCTAAGACTTTCAATAATGTTATTAATCCAAACCATGCATATGTATCTCTCTATATCTCTCAATACATATCTCACTGTGCAACAGAAACTTTAGTTCCAGAGTAACTGTGGAAGTTTAGTAAATTATGTTGTTGATACACATAGGTCAGCTGGATCGGATGTTATCAACTAAGCTATCCATTGGTTAGATGGGAAGGAATCCTTGTTACAGTATTACTGTATCTTTTATAGTGCCTTTGATTTATCTATCAACACCATGTTTACTTAACAGATTATTTTGTACCGTAGGAATAGGTCCATCTAGCTAATTATTTACTCATTAACCACTGTAATTATTTTATTAAAAAAAAAAAGAATTAGAGAAAAGACTAGCACAGAGCTCCTTCTCACTGTATGGGTTGGAGGGATAAGAGAACCACCTTAAAACAGAACTTAAAATGTCAATTGCATTCAGTTGTTGTTCCTTCCTGTACCTATTTTCACTGGTGGGATAAGGTGATAAGAAGCTGTAGCCAGAACCAAGTGCCTGGCAACAGGCTTGGGGTGAACCCAGCAAGGGAGTGGATCGTGTTGTCCTACACCTCCCGGCACACCCTTTATAACAGGTTCTTGTGTCTTAGGATACTAAGCATGCCAGGCTTATGCTGAGACAAGACGTGTATCAGGTAAATGGAATATAACATTCTGCAAAGTCTTTTTAAGAGTTTTTATTTTTAATGTTGCCATCGATTGTTTGCTATAGGGGAAAATAACAATGCTGTGCAGCCCAGACATTAGACTACTGTCTAATGTAGTTATGTAAACAGATTAAAATGCATTGGTTTATTTAATGGATGGCAAGTAAGCAAACTGTTGCTTTCCCTTGATGCTTTCTTTCCATTATGAAGTTTTGCAAAAGAGCCCAATGGGGAAAGAGGGAGAGGAGAAAAAAAAAAAAGCCTAGAAAATGTGGTAAGTCCTTTAAACACCCATTTTCCACTGGGATCCATTTTACAGCCTGCATGCATCCATTCATGTTAGCAGGTAGAGACTTCTGTGATGGTTTTTGTGGATTGACTAAATTAAAACTATGCTCATGCTTAAGGGAGCTTTTAAAAAGTGGAGAAAAGTTTTTGTGCCTGTTCAAGAAAAGTGAAACTTCACCTCCCCATGCACACACCAAATCTTTAGTCTGCTTGTTTGGGAAGAGCTTCTGTAAAAGCCTGCCTTACTTTTACATAAGGCTGGGATCATAGGGAAGGAGATGGATGTTGAGGTCTAATAGCAAGTTGCAACAGGGATGCCTGGAAATCAGCAGCTATCTCCTTAAGCTCCATAGTTTTCTTCTGCATCTTAATCAGCTTTGTAATTTCAAAGCAGAAAAGAAAATATTTTTCCTTCAGTGCAGTAACACTTTAATAAAGGTTTATCTGTGTTAAGAGTTTTTGAAATCATTTTTGTTCCTCTTGATATTCATTATCTTTTTTAGATCGCTATCTTGCTAGTTAAATGCAAAACTTCTTTACCAAGAAGTCTGTTTCCCCCTCCCACTCCCCTAAGTTGTTTCACCGTAGGAAAGTAGCAACCCATATTACTGCTGATCAGCCCACTTAACATCCAAAAGTATTAGTAGCTTCTCACTTGCCACGTAAAAAGCACTTTACTATGTATATGATTGTAGACCCATCAACCAGTAGCAGTTTAAAAGATACAACTCTAACTATGCAGGTTTGGTATACTCTTTCTTCAGCACATTTACAATGAAAATAACAAAAACATGTGTCTCCTTTCTGTGACAGACTGAAAAATACCCTGTCCAAGATACAGGCGCTCCTAAAGGTAAGCACTGTGAATCTGTGTATTAGTTCAGGTGTCGTAGATCTGTGTTGCTACATGCAGAACTGTTAGTGAGTTCCAACAGATTGAAGCACTTTTTTTTTTTTTTTTTTCTCCTCTCCTCCCTCCCCAAGGTGTTTGTTTCAAATAGTGTCTCTGGTTTTTATGGTCAGTTTGGTATACATAATTTCTGAAATTTCCCAACAAAGTTTAGTTTTGGTGCAGAAATCATAACTAGCTACCATCAGAAGATCTTGCTTCCTTACCTCAGAAGGAAAATATAGTGGTGCCATCAAAAAGCAGGGTTCAGAGAACAGATGATAGACACACGATAATGTTAAAAGGTGACTTTGAAGAGGTTATGAGTGCCTTCAGGTTATCAGAAATATAATCCAGAAATACCTTCCAGGTCTCTTGCCTCTGATCACATTCCCAGCCCTACAACTAGTTAACTCTTCATGCCATTTCTTACTCCAGGCAGCTGTGCATTTACCTGCACTCTCTGCACAAGTTCCTGCTTCTCCCCACTGCAAGCGGGGTGAGCGTGGGCTGTGCGGTTGGGTTGGGTGGTGCGAACGTCCCCTTCACGGGGCACTGTGGGACACGGGGAAAGGGGTAGGGCAGGTAGGAGGGAGGCTCCTGGGGAGGGTGTCAGGGTGAAGGGGTCATTGTGGGAGCCAGCCACAGAGAATAAGGAGCTTCTTGGGGATCTGCTCAGTAGATAAGTAGAAAAGGGGTGAAGACTAACTGTTATCATAAGCTAACTTCTGCTTATCTGCAGGCAAGTGGTTTGTTCCTCCAAAACTTTAATGTTAATAAGCAGAAATTTCTCTGTAACTTTTTTTTAATATCCTATTTTTTTTTCACACATGACACTAGATCCCCCTCCAAATGGATTAGATGATTCCTAAGTAGTTAATATTTTCAAAGTCTGGAAATCTGACATTCCATGATTTAAATAATTTAATTGAAAAAGCAAAGCTGAGAAGAAGTGTAAATTTCAGCACTTTCTGTAGAAAGGAAAAAGACTTGTTTGTTTTTAACTTTCTGCTTCCGCTTGCTACATGTAAAAAGATTCAAGTACTAATATAGCTTAGCATTTCCTCTTCAGAGTAGGAAGTGATGCAAGTACCTCTTTATGTTCTGTTTATTTCTGGATTTATTTCTGGTATTTTTTAGAGTTATTTCTTTCTCTGCTGTGGATTTTGAATCTTTGGATTGGTCCTAGACAGTTCCTCAGCAGATGATCTTTCAGTGTGCTCAATAAGAATGATTTTTATTTTCTATAAAAAAATACAGACTTCTAAATAGGAATCTGGGAGCTAAAAATGTTATGGCTCTGCAGGCCTATTTAAATTATATAATTTCTATTTGCTTCAGATTTAATATTTGATTAAAAAGTACATAGGAGCTTTCTGTTTTGTTGTGTGTTTTTTTGTTTGTTTTTGGTCAATTAGTTAATGGACCATTTTAGGACCTATCTTATTAAAGTTCTTAGCACCCTCTACTGATTATGAATTGAAGCTGAACTGAGGGTTTTTTCATCTTTCAGGATTAGGCTTAATGCTTAACTCATGTTTTGATTATAGTTCTATTTTCAGTCAAATCTGACACACGGTAAATTAAGTGGAGTTTGATAGATGTAAATGACAGATTTTTCTTGTTCTCTAAGGGGAGGATTTTTTTTTTTTTTTTTTGTACAAATGTAAGGATGAATTATTTTATTTGGATTAATTCCTTGAGTGAGATAAGGAAATATGTGCTTATATGTCCTTTCTGTTATCAGATCATGGCTGTTGTTTAATATTTTTTTATTTATTTATTGCTAAATGAGAAGCAAGTAGTAATGTACTAATGTTATAAAGACAGTCACAATCAGGGAGTGTTCTGCTATGTGTGTGGAATATAACCTCTTTTAAGCTCCCCTTCATATATCATCTGTGCTTGTTCCATGGGAAAGCAAATGGCTATCAGAGGGCTTTGGTAACCATACACCATGAAATTTGTTCACAGCAAGGTAGTAAAAATTAAACATTTGTATAATACATAATCTTTATAAGTGTGATCCAAAAGCAAAGCAAAAAGAGGATTATATAGATTTGTGGCATTCTTTTTCAACCTATTTTGATTGTATTGGTGTGGTTAATATTCTCTTCGTGCTACTCATGGTCAGCTTTATGAAAGAACATGACTCTTGCAACAAAAATGTGTAGTAGTTGCTTTTTTAAAAAAGAAATGCGTTTTTTTTTTAAGAAATACCTCTGCAAGTTTTTTTGTTTTATTCCAGTATTTACTAGTGACTGATATAGAGCTAAATGTTGTGAGTTAAACACTGATAAGATATGTTTGAGAGCCTTACTATTTACAGTTGTATTAGAATGGGAGACCAATGTATCACAATTTTTTTCTTAGCTGAGGAGTACCTGACCGATCAAGTTACACTGGAAATTGCTTCTGTGAACATCAGGACTCTTACTTCAGATTCTGGCCTAGTCCAACAGGTAAGGAAAATTATATCTGAATTTAAGCTGTTGCTGTTCATTAACTCTGTTAACAAATGCATGTACTTCAAGCTGATTCAAAAAAGCAAGGAATGTTTCAGTAAAATAAATAAAAAACAAGCCTATTTCTGATCTATTTTGAACCTTGCTGACAGGGTTCAGTGAGTAAGCTCCTGTGGAGAAAAGCAAAGTAAAGGTTATGTTTCTGAGCATTCATTTTGTAGTTTAAATGAGTTTGGATTGATGCTCTGAAGAAGAACTACCACTGGGATGAGGTTTGGCATGCGTGTTCTCCTCTTTCTGTCTGAAAACAGGGCCAGGACAAAGCATAAGTTATGAAGAATCCTGGGTTTTGGACTGCTTGCCCAAAGCCTTTGGGAGCTGTTTGTTCTGCTTTGCCTTTGGGACCCTGGTCCTCCCACAGTGGAAGTGCTGTCCACCACGCATCTCAGCTGCCATCTTTCAGATGTTGCTTGCCAAATTTATTGATTCTCTTTGAGTTAAACAGAAAACTTGGAGAAATGTGCATTGTCCAGAGATAAGAATGAAATGGACTTCTTTATGTCAGAGTCCAGTCTGCATTTTACCAAAAATAGACATGTGGGTTTAATTTGGATGATGGAGGTAACCTTCTTAGCATTCCCATCATCAAGCAGAAGGTGATCGCTGCCAGGTCATGCCTCTTTGCTGAAATTGCTGTGATAAAGAGCTCCTGTGCGTGCTGTGCATGTCCCAATGCATAAGAGAGTTAATGGATCTAAAGGCCTGGAAAATATTTTGCTTATCTTCGGTCTGTGCGTAGGTTTACAGTTTTGATTAACTTTGTAGAACCTGCCTTGATTTTAATTGTAGGCAAAAAATACTCTTAATAGCTACATTTTTAGAGTAGTAACACTATATCGCTTTATTGCAATTACATTACGAGGAAATGGTCTTGAATACACCTGAATGCATCTGAATGCATGTTTTTATCATAAATGCATGATAAATGTGGATATTAACTGACTGGTAAAAATACCAGTTTTGGAAGAAGATGTATAGCACAGATATGTATCATATTTATTGTACTTCTTGTGGTACTAGCCACTCCTTTTTATGGAGTGTTTTTTATGGAGCATTTTTATGACAAGAAACGAGTATAATGTCATTTCCTAAAGGCATTTAGGCATTTGCGTATTAGTTTTCAAAACGTGGTTCTAAGTCCCATGGATTCAGTGAGTCTGAAGGATGTTGCTGAAGCACAGCAGCCTCATTACTCCAAACCCCCAAACTAAATGAAAAATACTCAGCTTCCTCTTTCTCTTCGTTCCCCCTTTGCTTTTTTTGTTTGTTTGTTTGTCTGTTTGGTTGGTTGTTCTTGTTTTTCTTTAAAGAGATTTCTGAAGAGAAGTTTTTAAATGTCCTGGACTTTTTTCAATGCCTGGGTCGGCATTAGTGCAAATACTGCATGTTAACTCCATGTAGTTGTGAACTAATTGTTTGTTTGTCCGTCTTTAACATGTATTAACATGGGTCTTAGGCATAGTTAACCAAGACGACACTAAGCTGTGATGGGTAGTTGCTTTTCTAGTATATTACCCTTCTAGGGATTTGCTTCTCAGGATTTAATACTTTTCTCCTTCTCTTAATAATTTATTGGAAATGGAGATGATGACTATAGTCAGGATTTCAGTTTTATTTTTACTTAAACTTAGGATACTAGTGCAGCAAGAACATCAAGTCCATAAGTTGTCCAGAGAAAGTTTATCTGATCCTAGTGGAAAAGCAGGCTACTAAAAGATAGAGGGAAGGGTTATACTGTAGAAAGTGGCTTGTTCAGTATTCATCCTCTTTTGAGCAGAGAGACCAGTTGCAAGGAGAACTGCAGATGGATGTGCAATCATGCAGTTTTCAGGGAAGAGAAATGGCATGTAAACTTTACCTTTCATGGCAGTCACTAATTTGGGATAGCTTACCATGTTACTTTAAGCTGCTGGTATTGGATTTCTTAGCACAGAAGGTGTAGATAGGAAGTCCGTTATTCTACTGTTGTTCATGTTGCACAGCTGGTTGGTATTTGCATGCGCAGCCTCCAAGATGCTGAGAAGTCTGCTAGGATAGTTTTGGAGGAATGATGCAATACAAAAATGAACAATGCTTTACAATATTTATCTAAGGGGAAAATCCCCTTATGCTTTCATCTTTAAATCCTCTCCAGAAGAAAGTGGTTTCACCTGGCTCCACACCCATGTAGTTAAAGTAAGGGCAGCTGCAGCTTTCCACAGTTCTAGGATCAAGGTGCTGTCTTCCCAGTTCTCAGGTGCTCCTCTCTCAATAGCAGTAGAACTGAAATGTTATCGTGTGCGTTGCAGTCTCAAGCTGCTATGCAATTTCGTTATGGTTTAGTTAGCAGGCGAAAAGCTACTGAGGGAATGTGTACTTTAAATAGGAGTGTGAGATGAGAAACAGCAGAAACGTTCAAGTCCAGCCATAGTCTAGAAATCTTTCCTATGTATATAAAGAAGTTTGTTAAAAGCTCTTTTACTAAGTAGGTCAGTGAAACAATCCCTTAATCTTTCATGTTACAGGCAAAGTTCCTGGGAGTCTCATTATAAAACACTTTGAAATTTTTTAAATCAATTCATAAATTATTGAACAACTTTGCACATTGTTTATTAAAAAAAAAAAAAAAAAACCTAAAGCTATTTCTCACTCTTACAGTCCGAGTTACTGAGTCGTAGCTGTGGTTCAATAGCAGTGTTTCATGGCTCTATCAAGAGGTCACCTTGTAATAATTGATAAGTGCCCAGACTATCATCTTTCAAACAGAGTACTGCAGTCAGTATTGAATTAACACTAATTAAATAAGGAAAATTAAACAAACATGAAAAATGTAGGGAAGCAGAAGCAGAGAGTAGAAGCAAATTACTCAAAAGATGTAACTCCATAGTATGTCACTAATAGCAAAATCATTTCTCAGTAAATTTAACCAAAAGGACAATTTTGTGGTAACTTAAATAGGGCTTATTTTAGAGTAAAAATGAGCTCAAAGTCTGGAGGTATTTTCATTAGATATTTTGCTGACATGGATTCCTCAGGAAGCAGCCCCAAGGTTGAAGGACCTGAGACCACTGCTATATTCACTGGAGAAGCATGAGTATGTGTACTTCTTTTTTTTTTAATTTTCTGTTAATTTCTTAATTTCTTTTTCCAAATAAGTTTATATATAAGGGTAACTAGTCAGAATGTAGAGAATAGGTTAGTACTAACTGCTTGAAATATTAATACCATTCTGTCATAGGAGTAGCTAAAACGTAGGAAAGCTATTTGGAAAGACAGTACTGATGGTAATTTCTCAAAGCAGATAAATTCCCTGTCTCACTTTACTAGTAATTCAAGATCCTTCTAAGAAATCTTCTATCCCTTCTAAATTAGACAAGTAGTTACTCTGACATTTGACTATTTTTTTTAATTTATAATTTTCTGCTTTTTAGCCAGAAGACTCACAAAACCATACCGATGAATCACTTTCAGGTAATGCATCAACTTTACTGTCTGCATATTTTATTCCTAGATTTTCTTTGAAAGTACTTTATTAGAACTGCCGTTTGCCATTACACACAACTGTCAGGATAATTGGTGCTTGTGAAGCTCATTTCATTTTCAACATGTGTTCTCTATCTGCTCACCAGGGCTATTTAGAGCTACCACTTTGTTATAGAGGGGGTCATGCTGATAATGCAGATCATACAAACCACTTGCAGACAGTCCCAATAAATCTAGTACATCCACTTTGAAAAAAATCTGTAAACCTTTATCTGTAGAAAGCAGAGGCTGCTCTGTGGCCTTGTCCCATATGGTACCAGCTTGGCAGGGCTGATACACAACCCAGTTAACAGTAAACAACGCGAATTTCCTTTTAATGAAGAAGCTTGTCCTATCATGTGACTTCAGGACCATGCAATTAGGTGGGTGGGTCATAATTTTGCTCACCAGTATTTAACACAGGGCACCTTAGAAAAGCAGGATTCTTTCTAATGCTTTTGATAGTCTGCACATGGTATAGGACAAGAAGCAGGTTGGTTTAGTTTTGTTTACCTCTAATTATGACCTTTGTTTTCTTTAGCACTCTTCCCAGCTTTTATTGGAGGATAAAACTTAACTCCGGCACCCTTGCAAAGCAAAATGAGATGAAATTCAGATAGAGTGCTCTCCTACTCTTTGAGCTCATCCAAAACTTTCATTGGATTAGGCTCAATTTGTCTTGTTTGTAGAACTAAATTCTTGTGTGACTAAAGCAAGCAAGGTTTTTCTCACTTCAGCCAGAGCTCAGGGAGCACCAGGAGAGCAGAGCAGTCAATATACCTTTCTCTCTAGAACAGCTGCAAGGCCTGTGGAATACCCGAGAGCAGACGTGTCACCACAGCATGATTTCCCTTTAATAGAGGGAATCTGAGCATTCATGTGAAGTAATGTGTTGGCAGCACTTTTGTAGTTGCAAGTCTTAACTTGTTGGAAAGTTCAGAAGTTGTCTTTAGCCTGCTAAAAAAAGCAAGCTGAAGAGCAACATTACAAAAATAACAATATTCTGTCTTTTCCTTAGATATTAAACCCACAATCAATGCAAAGGCAACATCCAGCTGAGTTGCTTAAATACGGACCGGTACTCAGACTGTTGTAATGTTAAAGGGCTTATTATTTAACGAGCAACACAGACAGCACTGGTTTCTACATACCTTTAAGTTTATTAATATATAGTAGTTTGATAGAACTGCATTGTTAAGAGCCACTAGTAAGATATTGATTGTTGTGTGTGGGAGACCTCCAAATGGTAAGTTCTGATATCTGATGCTGATTTTAGACCACATCACCACCTACTTCCAGCAATGTGGGATTGTTATTTTTCTCTGTCATGGAGGAGTATGCATTTTGTTTCTTTCCATAGCATGCATTTAAAGTAGCCTTCTCAGATAGAACAGGCACAACTTCTGTTGTTCACTTGGACTTCACTGCCATTTAAAGGACTAGATGTTAACTGTGTTTGCAGCTTTCAACAGAGATACTCCTGGTGCTTTTTTATATATATATATATGTGTGTGTGTGTGTGTGTGTATATGTATATGTTTATATGTATTTGGAAAGGCAGCAGCTCAGAAGTGTGAAGCTTATACCTTTATTCTAATGCATCTGTACAAGATTTTTAAGATTTTAATACAAGTCCCTTGCATATAATGTTGGTGACATAACTGGGGACTATGAGAGTTTCCGGGAGAGGAAAAAAGGTAATTCCCATATACATACAAAAAAGGAGTATCCCAGGTCACACAGTGGTATGAGTTATTAGCTTTGTTTTTTTTTTTTTTCTTTTTTTTTTTTTTTTTTAATCACAGTATGGTTGAGGTTGGAAGGGACCTCTAGAGATCTAGTCCAACCATACTGCTCAAGCAGGGACACCTAGAGCACATATATGGATAAATAATGTATTTTCAAAATTATTGTCCTATAGCCCTTAGACTCAGTTAAGAGAAATTTTGAAATTTCATGACTATTTCACACTGTAACATTAATTTAAAAATATTAGTATTCAGATTGTTTCAGAAATGTTTCTCAGTAACATTGTATTCCTCAGCCCTTTGTGCTTTTTAACTTTTTGTTTATGGTGAAACCACAGTAATAGATCCTAACTTCTGCCCATGTAATGGTTCTAACTACAGATCTCAAGAAAGCCTGCAAAGAAAATGGCACCTGCTCCTTGTGCTTATTTCGTGCACCGACCATCAGTGACATGCTCAATGATGAGGACTTGTTGTACACTGTGAGGCTAAAGTTGGATCCCTGCCACCCAACAGTGAAAAACTGGAGAAATTTAGCAAGCAAATGGGGGATGACTTACGATGAGTTGTGTTTCCTTGAACAGAAGCCACAAAGTCCTACCTTGGAGTTCTTGCTACGCAATAGCGACAGGACTGTGGAGCAGCTGATTGAGCTCTGTAAATTTTATAAGAGGATCGACGTTGTGAAAGTGCTACTGAAATGGGTGGAAGAAGAATGGCCCAAAAGAGGGAACAGAACCTACCAGAATGACTTCTAGGTCAAAGAAATTGTTAGTCTATGCTGGTTAGAAGTTGGGACTAGCTGCAGATGGGGAAACTTCCCATTGCCAAGGAAAGAGCCTGTGCCAAGAGTTTGTATACTTACTGTACTGTGTACATATAGATATGCTCTCTGCCCTCAGGGTTGCAAAGAAAACCTCTCCAAAGTAAGCTGAGTAATGCAGGTTGTGTTCTTGAGTCTACAAACACCTTCAATTTCTTTGCTGCAGTTTGTAGACTTGCTAAGCAAAAGAGGAATGAAAAAACCTGACCTCTGATTCTACCCTAGCAGTTGTGAACCAAGTCAGTTGTGTCTTCCTGCTTTTAGGAAAGCCATGGTGAGATGAGTCTCTTGGCTTTGCTGGCAGCCCTTCCACAGTTTTTCTTTGTTTTTTGTTTTGCCTTTATTTCTTTAAGCAAAGGAATTGTATAGTTTAACATCATTAGCACATATATTTGCTCCAGAAGAAATCATACACTTCAGAGAGGCTTTCCAGGTGACAACCATTAGGGACAAAAAGAACAATGGTACAGCAGAAATGCTTTAGACTTAAAATTAGTTTCCAAAGTTCTGAAGAAAATGCTCACTCTGAGTATTGTTATCTATCTCAAATGCTTCTCCCTTTGCAGCGGGAGCAAACAACTAACACTTACAGCCCGAGTGGATTGTTCTTAAGACACTTAATAGTAATAGGCAGGTGTTTCCAAAGGGTTATGTCACTTTGGTCCTCTGAATTGTACTGTTTACCTTTAAAACATTTTTTAGAAATTGGTGTTTTTTGTGCCATTCTACTGACTTATAATGCTTAAAAAATACTCTTGAAAAATCAGTGATATAGTGAGCTGTGTAAAGTACTTATTGCTATAATGCTATAAGAATAAGTAATGTTGTCAACTAAAAATACTTTGTTACGCTTACTAAAACATCTGGGAGTGTGTACATAGATGTAAATACTGAAGCAGTCCACCCTGTGCTGAGAGGAGAGGATAACCACAGTAGAATACAGTGGGAGAACCACAAGCAGAAGTGATAAATTAAGAATTAGTATCAAAGCTCATGGAAGTCCAAGTTGAGTTGTATACTGAGCTCCTTACAGTAAGCAAATGAGAACAGAAATACTAGTAATGCTGTCCTATAGGTGCTGTGGGGAATAGTTGCAGAGCAGCTAGAAGTACAGACCAACATTTTAAATGTTAGGCATGAGCTCTGGGATCAGGTCTGCAATCAGGTCAAGAAGTTGAAGATTTTGTTTCAAGGTGAGGAAAGACCTAAATTTGAGGATTTTTTTTTATTTTTTATTTTTAAAAGCCTGTGTAAGACTTTTTTTTTAACCATTATTCACTTTAGAACAGTATGTTTCTTTTAGCCCTGTTTTTAAATGTCAGTTGCACAGCTGTATCTCACAGGGGTTGCAGTTCAGATGTTTTGTGTTGGCAGCAGGGGTCTCCTGATAGTTTTCTATCAGCTTTCCCTTTTACAAATAATCTTGTTTTGGTTTGGAGTTCTGGAATTAGCTTTAAAGATAACTGCTCTGACTGGGCTGCCTCCTATTTTCAGCACCTACAGCAGCATCCACTGTCTACATGCAACGAGCTCATGCAGCCAGTCTAAGCTGCTGCTCCTTCTTTGAGCCCACCGTGTGCAAGATCTGGGGTGATATTTGTGTGAAGCTGCCCTGTCTGGAGAGCAGTGTGGGCAGGCGGGCCAGCAGCTTTTCTCTCCCTCAGCAGACACAGCTAGAGATGTGTGGTACAGTTTGCGGCAGCAGTTCCTGTCCAGCACAACCACTCTGTCCAGAGCCCTTGCATGAGGACTCCTAAGAGGGGCATGAAATAATGCAGTGGCATTTCCAAATCAGGGACAAAGGATAAATGTAACTGAAAGTTGCCCCTATTCATATTTTCTGGATAAAACCGGCAGTATTTTGAGGAAACTCCACCTAGTGGTGGGATGGAATCACCTAGTAGAAACTGGTTCTGATTCCCTGTAGCTCTTGAAAGTCAATATAGGCTGCAAGGATTCATCTCTGCTGGAAATAAAGCTGCTTCTGAGAGTTTATATGTGGATTCTGTGCATATTCAGCACTGAATGTTGAAAACGTTAGCTTTAAACTTTATTACACACTGGATTGCTCACTAGTATACTTGAAATGATCTTAATTTCTTTACTCATTTGTATGGCATGAATTGAGATGTACTTTTTTTAGTTTTATATATATTTACAAGAGTACTGGGTCTGAGTGTCCAGATTGAGTGC
The DNA here is from genome assembly GCA_034781795.1 of Crypturellus tataupa. Classification (NCBI taxonomy): domain Eukaryota; kingdom Metazoa; phylum Chordata; class Aves; order Tinamiformes; family Tinamidae; genus Crypturellus; species Crypturellus tataupa. Next base: position 677,020 of record JAWLRI010000436.1, on the reverse strand, counting down.
TCTTATATCTTCTTGTCATAATGTATACTATATTTAGAAGAAATATAGATCATCAGTGTTTTTTTTATTGTGTTTGTTTTCATTTCTTATGACTGGGAAAACAGCTGTTTTTCCTTCCCTCCAGTCACGACTTTTTTTGATAAGAACTGAACTATCAACTAGATGTGCTGTGCAAAAACACCTTGAGATGCATTGCTGCTTAAAGCACCTATGTTTGCAACAGGTATTACATTGCTACAGTATGGAAGGTGCACCTTTTTCTTCCCTATATGAAAGTTAATTATAAGATGTGAATAAGGATGTTTGTAGCACTATTAGCTAGGAGGTTGCAAAACTTCTGCTGGGTGACCTCTTCCTGAATTAATAACTAATCTGGTAGCAATGGTTAGAAAAACAAGTGGGCACTGAAGAGAGACTACTAAATCATCATTTTCACTCCATTATGTCTTTCTTCTCTTCTCAGGCCAGACCCAGCTTTTCTTCATAGACTTTTTTCAGTTCTTCCACTGTGAAGACGGCAATAACTAACAACCTATTCTGACTTACCTGTGTCTGTAGTAACCAGGCACCCTTCCTAGCAAATTTGTCTTCATAAGGGTATGTCAGACCACTACATTCCTTCATTTCTGCAGCTTTATCCAAGGGACAATGAGCCTAATAATTGTCCTTCAGTCCCAAAGGTGCAGTCATCTGTTCCAGAAGCCTCCAGTCTTGCTAGGAGACTAACTATGGGGCATTCCCCAAAAGTCAAGGTGACAGTGCTCAGCTGCCTTATTTGGTACATGCACAGTACCGTGGAGAAGAGTGGAAGATGATTCCTGGGCTGTTATTTGGATGCCTAAGATACAGGATAACCCTATCCTGTAGTCAACCTGGCTTCATCGCTAAGCTGGATTTGTGTGTAAAGGTGTAAAGCTGTGTAGTAAACATGCACACCTTGGCCAAGGCTTGGTACTGGCTTGATCTTAAACTGATAGCAAAGAAGAGTAGCCAGACTCAGGGAAGACCTGCCATGCTTTGGCTGGCAGCAATTAGAGAGCCAGGAGCCTTGCTAGTTACTTTGGAAGTGGTTCACCGCAGCCTGCGTTGAGCTCTGGTAGATGCTGTCGAGCATGGATTTGTGCAGAACTCAAAGCAAGGTGAGCAGAATTTGATGTCCTGCAGGGGAGACTTACCAATCCTGCTGCAAAGTGCCTACAGATGCTCTCTCAAATGCTTACATATTTTTACAGATCTTTTCCTTATGGTCTCTGCATCTTGCCTGGGTAAAATGATGATTCCTGATTTCAAAGGCAGGTTACTGGGGATAAATTTATCTTGGTTATTATGGTAATGATTCATATGAGAATCTTCTAGGTGAGGATAGAGTAAGGCAGGTTCTGTTAGGGTGGGCTTGTTAAGGTGAGCTTTGAGTTTTTGTACTTAGACATGAGAGAGAACATTGGTATATTGGATTTATTTAGGCTTGGTTTACTGGCTTTCACACTGCTATGAAGATTAAAACTGCAGAGACAAGAAAGGTAGTTTCTGACACAAAGGATTAGTGAGAATGATCTTAAGTCCTCTTTTCTCTGATGCACGTAAAGTGCATCTTCTTTGATTAAGAATCCTTGCTCTTTCAAGCTGCATCTTTCAACCTTCTTGAGGAAAAAATATAAAAATAATGTCAAATGTGTTAAGAACTTAGAAAATAAATGAACATGTGTTTATTTCTGTCCTGAATAGGTTTGCAGCTTAGCATATCTACAGAAATGTTCCTTTTTCCCTCTCTTCCTTATGAATTGGCTTAGAAATTACCCAGCAAGTAGTTTGAGGATACTTTTATCTCCAAAAATAAACAAAATTCAGTGTTGTTGACAGCATGAAGTACACTTACACAGCCAAAAAGATAAATAACTGAAAGAGGGAATTAGAGTGAGAAGGGGACATCCATCACACTCCTATGCTAGCAATCATGCCTTCATGATTGAGGTTTCTTCATGTTTATACCCAGTATATGTGCATGTCCACCATTTCTTTCAAAATGCAGTTCATCATGAGCTTATAAATAGCTTATTATATTTTTCTTTTTTTTTTTTTTTTGGTCCTAATTTACTTTTGCCTCTAATCTCTCTGCAAGGTGAAAAATTCAGAAGCCTACTGAAAGCCTCTTCCCCTCTCACCATCAGAAAACAGCTACCATCTTGTGGTGACAGGTGATATTGCAGCCCTCCTGTTTCTCCCCTGAAAACGCTGCAACATGTTAGGGGCAGGTGAGATCAACTGCAGAGACAGGAACATGCCCGGAGCTTGAGCAGGGCTGCTGTGCAGCTAAGGCCTGAGATCAGTCACGGCTCTGGTTTAGAGCCCATCACAGTTGTGATTTTGTTTGTGTTTTGTTTTGTGCAGATGCAGGATGCTTACTGTCCTTAACCTGTCCATGCAGGTAGGGACTGAAGTGCTGTGTTTGTCTAGTGCTTGGCACAAGCATCTTTTGGTGAAGGGAAGAGGGCAGATATAGGCACAGGTTTGCTCTAATACACTTTGCCAGGCAAATTAACTTGTGGTCCTGACTACTTACAAAAGGCTAGAGCATTATGTCGTTGGTTTCAAAAAGAGGAGGGAGCACGCTTTATGTAGCCTATAATCTGTGGATCACTTTTTCTCTCTGAAGTGTGAGTACCAATTTAAATTTCTGAATCGTCTGAACTGCAAACCCATTTAAAAAACAGTTTTTGCTGTGATTTGAGAGATTTGTTCTTCTAGGCTTCAGACTAAAAACTGGAAGACCTGCATGATGACTGATGCTAAACATTAACATATCATAGAAGTGTTATGAAAGACCATTGACCAGCTTGCAGCTAAGTAACATCTGAACCAGTTGGGCTATGAATTGACCTATTTTAATGTCGTTGTACCAAAAACTGATAACTGATGGCCACCTAGTATCTAGTTAAAGCCTTTCAAATAAGAACTCATGGCCACCTAGTATCTAGATAAAGCCTTTCAAATAAACTGGCAGAACATTTTCCATCTGAGACTGCTGTGATGCACAGACAGCTCCACTAAAGCTATTGAACACACAGAAGTGCTTGGCTTTTGGGAGTATATGGAATTCCTGCACATAAAATCCCTGCTGAACAGAAGCATGCTGGAGGCTTTATCCCTCTGGCCTGCTGTACAGCATTAACTAGGGGAAGAAGGACTAATGATCTTGAATAGTGAATTAACAAGCTATATAATGCACATGTCCATTAACTTTGGGTGAATACAGATAAACTTGTTATAACCCATGTTCTTGATCTGTTACCAGACTTGCCAAGGACTCTTGATGAGGCCTGCAGAGAGTATGGAGAGTATTAAATGGTCTTGGTAGTCATGGTCTTGACTTTTAGGAATTATGTGGAGTGGGCAGAAACTTCTGGTTCTCAACAGGATTTTGGTTACAGCATATTCAGGTAGTGATTCATGAAAATGTACGTTGCCCTTCAACTTGGTACAGGACAGCCAGTCTTGCCTCAGTCACACTGTAGAACATAAGACAGATGCCTTCTGCCAGCCTCAAATGAAAAGCAGTACTTAGGAAGCTGTTAAGACGCTGTATGTTTCAGAAAAAGGACAAATTCAGCCATGAAGTCCAAGGTGCAAGGCAGGCCAGCCCTGTAAGTAAGCATGAGTTTGGGATTTGGTAGGTGGGGAGCAGGGGGGAAGTAAATGGAATGAATCTGGATAAGAAGAGACTGTAGGACACCTAGTACAGAAAGTACTGGATAAGCCTAAAAAGTAATGGTAGCCCCTTACACAAAAGAAAGAGCAGTATTTTGACTTAGTTGGGAGGAGAGTTGGAGAAAAGGGGCCGCGGAGAGGGCGTGCGATATGTTTATTTGTATAAAGACTGGTGCCTCTTTCTTTTCTTTCTTGGAAGTAGCTCACCAGAAAGGGAGGAAACTTCATAACTGGAGTGGGGCATAAAACACTGGGCCATGTGGTTGTGACTAAATATATAGTCATTTGGGGAAGGCCTTGAGGCCTGGAGAGGTACAGATCATAGGCCGAAAAGAAAGGGCAGGGGAGCTCCTCAAGAAGTCTCCTTCAGGAAAGTGAGCCCGATGCAGATGTGATAGTGCGCTCAGTGACACTGCTGAAAGTGAGGAGGGACTGGAGAGCAGGGGCAGGTGGCTGAGGCAGGGGCGGCCCAGCCGGAGCAGGGCTGAGTGGACATGGCAGGGAGGGCAGCAGCTCCTGCGTTGGGGGGCGGCGTACAAGATGATGAGTTTGCTGCAGGTGGAGGAGAGCAAGTGCGATAGGTCATTTACCAAAACATTATATGAATGCTTGAAATATTTGGTGTTTTTTTTACCTGTTGTACTATTATTTTTTTAACTAATAAGGTAGAGGTTCTTAAGCCACCTGATTAAATATGTGAAAAGTAGAAAGCATGTGCCATATCTTTAGTTTATTTTTTACAGATTTATGTGTGAGTTTTAACTGTTACTAGCATGGCCTGCCAGATTAGTTGCTGCCAGATTACAGTAAAACATGCTACAAATATATAGTAGATATCGAATCCATTTTGCTGACATTAGTTTGCTTTCAGTGAGCATGAATTTAAGCATTTCATTTATCTGAACTAAAAACTGGTTTGTAATTGATTATTTAAATATACCTCATTACTTTAATCCAAAAGCTCTGTGTAAAATGGTGTCAGACAACATCCATGTGTCTTTTTATGAGTTATGGTATAACACTATGCTGCCCAAATGCTAGTGTCTATCTCTTTTCCTAAATGCAGAAGGAAAATGAGTTGTAAATGGACAGCTGAATAGGTAAAACATTACATTTCAGTTTTCAGTAAAGCAAGCCAAATCAGTTTCTGGTACCTCAGAAGGAACAGGTAAGATTTGGAAATCTACTTCAAATGAGTAGGACACGCATAAAGGCTGTGCTCAGCAGACCTGCTATGGGAGCAGCTGCTGAGCACTGATGACTCCCTGCACTGATGGTGTCCTGCGATAACATTTCCCTGCTCCTGGTTCTTATGGTTGGGGCAGGGGATAGAAAAAGCAGGTCATTTTTCCCAGGGATAGTAGAATGCTCTCTAAATGTTACCCAAGAACAACTTCTAAATTTGGTTCAGCTGAACCTGCCTGCATGTGTCAGCCTGAGTCATTATCAGCGACATTTCAGTTTTGAAAGCGAAACTAGACTTTCCTGCGGATGTCATAAAATAATTATGACTCTGCCCTCAAAGAAGTGACCAGCATGTTAATCAAACAACTCCTTTGCTTTAGTAAATAAGTATTGCACACTTTTTGTTTAGTTCATTTCTTTTGAGTTGCTGCTTCTCAAACCTAGAAGACCTCTGAGCCAGAAAGAGTAGGAAAAAAAAAATTCTCTGGTTCTTTAAGGAATACTTCTACTTACTGATCTTCCTTCCAATGTGGCTATTTCTTCATTCCAACCCCTCATCATCTTTACTGCCCCTGTTTGAACTGATCTTTTAAACCTGCTTTAAGATTGCTTTCAAATCCTGAAAACAATTTCACATACTTACGTTGGTCTGGACTTGGCACAATTTTTTCCTCTTTCCACTAGCGTGTTTTGAAACAACAGTTCCCACATCAGGCAGGTAAGGCAGATTTGAGGAGGATGCCGCCACCACAGCATAACTCCCGTTACAAGGATTTTCAGACTTAAGGAAATATTGTCAGGGAGCAGCACGGGCCGGCTGCTCCCTGAGGGAAGGTAGGCAATGAGCTGAGGAGTGTGACAGGGGCCTTGTTTGCCCAGCCCTACTCAAAACAGAGAGGAGGGCAGGCCAGGAGGCAGTGGCCGTGTCCGACCAGGAGTGCAGATCATAAAGAGATGATTATAGTGATGAGGCAGGTCCGAGGTCAATCCATAGGTCAGGGTTAGGATTAACCTCAGTGATTGTGGGGCAAGTCTATAGTGACAAAGTAGGGTTATGGTCAAGCCAGGAAATCAGCCCATGGTTTGGGGGTCTGGATTAAGGGGGCCCATAGCCAGGAATGGGCCAAGCAGTGGCTGAGCTGGAGGCTGATGCACCTCTGACAGAGCTCAGGCAGTGACTCATGGCACCGGGATGAGCTAAAATGGGGTCCTGGGACAGTGGACAGGGTCAGGAAGACCCTAAATGAGCTGGTCAGGGCCAGTAAGCGCTCTTGGTGCCCTCAGGGCCCTGACAAGCAGTGATAATACACCAGTTTGTGGTTGCTCGAAGAAGCAGAGTGCTGGGCATCGATCTAGGGGTCTGTTCTGTTTGTATGTCTAAGTAGTATGACTACATCCTGCCTACAGCTATCATTTAAAATATGTATTTTTAACTGTAATCTTAGCAAGCAGGGATAGAGTACTGAGTATGTGGAAGACCTGTGAAGAGGTAAGTGAACTTTGTACTCCGTGCTAGCCACCACGGGGTGCTGCCACACTCAGCAGTGTGGGACACGGTATCTGTCACTCATGCTCAAACAGAACAACTGGTGTCCTGTGGTAACACTCCTACCTGGTCCTTAGACATACAACATTAAAGATATAGAGTTTTATGATTTTTTTAAAAAAATCTTTATGAGAAAATGACTAAAATGAGGTGGCTAATGCACTGCCTACTTCTGCCATCAGTATCCCCAATCCTTCTTCTGCTACCTCTTAAGTAAACCCCCAGGAAGGACTTCATCTTACCTAAGAATTCAGAATTAGCTGACAAATACCAGGTAAGAGGCTAAGGAAGAAAAGACAAGGCCAAAGGTACTTTAAGGGGGTGGAGGGGAAGGCACTCCAAATTCTCATCCTGTCATCTATTTTTGTTGCTATACTGTGGAGAGTGTACAAAGAGAGACAAAGGAATTTAAAAATGAGTTCAATAAGATATATGAATAATGAATAAAACTGCTTTACATTCACTTAGTAAAAAGATGAAGTAATTTATTTTACTGGAAAAAAATATAATTGCAAAGCAGTTTCTAGTCCTATCACTGTGCAGTCTAATTTGATAATTTCTTACTCATGTATCTCCTCAGTTCCCTCTTGGAGTGTCAGATATTCATGCATATCTTCAGCTAAGCTTTTAGTGCTCGTGTCAGTGTGGGAAGAGACTGCTTCTCAGCTGGGAAGCCAAGAACACCTATTTATAGACAGACTGCCATACGTTGTGGGAATCAAACTTTACCAGGAATTGAAGCCAAAAGTTGAAAATTAAGTTACATTTCCTAATCAGTTGAATAATGAAACCTGTGGATTTTGGCAAACAGAAGAGGAAAGCAAAACTGGAATACTCTAGTTCAATGCAATGTTCTCCATGCTGCAAAAATGTTAAGTGACAGGGACACAAAATAGTTTTTCAATTTAGCTACAGTGTGATTTTTATCACTTTTTGGGAGGTTTGGAGTTTTTCTGGCTGGATATTGTTTGGAGACAGCTGGAATTTTTTTCCATCTCTTCCATTTCTTTGCCTTAGAAGCAGCTTTGTAATAATTCAGATTTGTAAATAATCTGTTGTCAGGATTCTGTGGATATGTAACAAAACACTGCAGGTTGTCAACCTGTCCTCTCTAAGCTCTTTCTAAATCCATGTTTCAACCTAGTTTTCCTTTTCTCTGATGACTGCCCTCCTCTGATGACTGCCCTCTTTTTTCCTCCCCATGAACTGCATCTGTCACTGCTGTCATCCTAGGCACTCTGTGAGCAG
>JAWLRI010000436.1:643018-669236 GCA_034781795.1 Crypturellus tataupa | reverse complement strand
CTCTGATGACTGCCCTCTTTTTTCCTCCCCATGAACTGCATCTGTCACTGCTGTCATCCTAGGCACTCTGTGAGCAGTAAGAGCTTACATGGGATCTCAGAAGAAGGAATTTGGCTTTGGACACATATAATCCACATGCTGATGCATGAGTGCATTACTCCTGTCAGCGCTGAAACCCATTCTGTGCCCTCGGCTACTTCTCTGCAAAACGACCCACCACGAGCCTTACTGAACTGTGCACCCAGAACAAAAATAAATAAATAAGAGCAGGAAGAAGGATGGACAGTGTTTGTACAGAATATCCTGCTGATAACTCCTTTATTTCCCAAATAAAATTCTGCTGGTCAAGGGGAAGAAACGGGTTAAAGGAAGGAACATGGCTCAGAGGCTGGTGCAGTGTTTGCTGTTTCAGGGTGCTGTAAAGCAACTTTGCACAGTAGGACAGAAGTCTGGCATGTCTCAGAGTTTTATTCTCTTACTGTGTTTAGCTTTTTAAAATGAAACTAAGCGCGCTGCTATACTTGACTATTTTAACATGTGCTGTACCACCGTGGGCAGCTATTTAGGTCATTTCCTCACAAAGTGCCTCCCTTCTCCATGCAGGGACGTGTCCGCGCGCGGCCCTGGCGGGACCCTCTGCTCGGGGCTGCCGCGCGGCAGCAGCTTCGCCGGGGCGGCCGCAAGGGCGGGGCGGCCCCTTGCGCGGCCCTGGCGTCCGCCATGGCGCCGGCGGCGAGCCAGAGAGACCCGGCGGGCACTGAGGCGCCGAGGAGGCACCGCTCCCCGAAGCAAAGGCCAGGAGCCGGTCTGGCCCTTCCCGCTTTTATTCCTTCGCTTTTATTCGGAAAGGAGAGCTCGGCCACCACCATCCCCCACAAAGCCCCGCCATGGGGGGCGGCGGCGCGGCGGCCTTTGCCCTTTAAGGCGGCGCTGACGCCGCGCGGGGAGGAGCCCTGTGGACGGCGCAGTGTCAGCGCCGCCGTGTCCGGGTGCCACCGGTGACTGAGGTGCGTGACCCACGGGGACAGGGGCGGGGGCGGCGGGGTGGAAAACGGGCGTTGAAAGCGGAAACGGCAGCCCCTTTCGGGCCCCGCTCCCCCGGCCCGTTGGCGCCCGGCTGCGGGTGCCGCGGCAAGGGGTCCCCCCCGGGGCCACGGGTGTCTCGGGGTGCTGGGGGGCGTCGTCGGGCTTCAAGGTCGCAGCTCTTGCCCAAACCGCCCCCTGTACCCTGTGGCTTTATTTACTTACTGCGTTATGGCGGGCTGTAGCATTGGTTTTACCGTTGGAAGAGGGTGTGGCGTTTTTTACCGGAATTCCTGGGGAAAAGGAAAGTGAAAGCGTCTTGCTTATTCTTCCAGCAGAAGCCTCCTTTGCCTGGATATAAAACCTACTCCCGCTTATTTATTTATTTATATTTTTCCCAGTGAAAGGTGTTTGCCGGATGTGTTGCAGTTGTGTCATAGCTGATAGTGTCATAGTTGAGTGAGGCCTTTCTTCTTAAAGAGATTTTGTAGTTTGTGAATTAACAGTAAACTATGCTTTTTTTCCTTAATTCTAAAAAATATCCTTAGGAAAACTTCCCTTGTATAATGCTGTGGTTTTAAGAGATGGCTTAATGCTCTCTTGCAGTTATTCTTCTGTTAAAATATTACAAGCAGACCTTGCGGATGCATCTCCTTTCAGTCACACAGTGCCCAGGCTGCAGCTTTCCCTCCTTGTGGCCTTTTTTCTAATAAACGTGAACAACCCACAGCCCACAGACATCACTTTGCCTTAGTGCCCGCTGATCTGCCAGAGTCATCCACGGTTGTCTTAACTCTGGGCATATGCAACTAGAACTGCTTCTCTTGCAGGGTCCCCTTTCAGTAGGGTCTGGATGGGCATTGCAGACCAGGAGACATTCAGTTAGTGGGCTGCTGGATGCTGAGCTGTAAATTTGGGCAGTGTTTCTTGATCTGCTAATAGGCTTTCATGTGCTATAGCCAGAAGTGTTGCACCCTTTGGCCTCAGTTTCCTCATTCTAAAAATGGAATTGCTGAAACTTGTGTCATACATTCTGCTTGTGAATTGGTGGTGGTATCCCATGAGAGGCTCAAAATAGCTATGCAATCTAGGCTGATTGCATAACATTTTATGTTTTCTGAATTGTGACTTAGGCTCTGGGCTTAAATGGGTGAATTAATGCTCTCCTGATCATAATCCCGCCACAAGATCATAGAATCACAGAATCTTTGTGTTTGGAAAAGACCTTTGAGATTATCAAGGCCAACCATAAACTCATTCCCACCATGCCTACTAAGCCATGTCCCTAAGCACCTCATCTGCACGTTTCTTGAATACTGCCAGGACAGGCAAATCACCACTTCCCTTGGGGGGCAGCCTGCTCCAATGCTTGTCTACTCTTTCCATGTTGAATATTTTCCTAATATCCAACCCGAACCTCCCCTGACGCCAGTTGAGGCCATTTCCTCTTGTATCAGTAATTATTCTGGAGAAGAGATCAGACACCTGCCTCACTACCGCCTCCCTTCAGGTAGCTGCAGAGAGCGATTAGGTCCCCCTTGAGTCTCCTCCAGACTAAACAACCCAGGTCCCTCAGCTGCTCCTCCTAAGGTTTGTGCTCCAGCCCCTTCACTGGCTTTGTTGTCCCATGTTCTGCTATGGCCATGCTGTTGTTGAATCCCTTCAGAAGGTTAATCCCAAGTACTTATGGAGCAATTTGCTCACTCCTGATTGTGTGTTGTTTTTTGCTTTTTGGTTTGTTAAATGTTGAGGTGTTGCCAGCCGCTTTAGCATTGCTTTTGCCCAACCGTGGTCTCCTTTGTCATCTTGCCCATCTGCCTCTTTCTCCCCCACCGTTTGCATGCTACCTTAAGGTGTCTCTGCAGACTGTGCAAAAAGTGATTGCCTACTAGTTTTGGAGTTGGACACTGAGTTTTGGTTGCTTTCTGCAGAGGATTTGCTAAAGAAATTACAGTGTAGCTAGAGATATCCCCAATATGTTGTTTCATTTCTTACTAGTCCTGTACAATTAATGCAAGTCTTAAGAACTCCTGTAGTTATTTGTGGAGGTCAAGGACTGTGCATGTTGAATGAAGAAATGAAAATCAGCCTTTGCTTCCTCTGGCTAGAATCTCTTAGTTTTATGTAAGGTAGAATTGGAAAAATCAAGAAATTCTGCCTCTAGGACTTGTCTGCCTCCAGAAAGCTGGGAATAGGACACAAAGTGGTGAAAGAAATAGGCTGTTAACCTTGGAAAAAAACTGTGTTTTGGGTTGGATATCTTTTCTCTATCTGCTGACAGACTCAGATGCAAATGGAGAGTTATTGAGACTCGGCTAAAGGGACTCTGAGTCATCAGTGTTGTTTTGTACAAAGACAATTTTTTGGAGGGAGGATTCTGTCATGGTGCACATAGTTCCCTCAGCTGCTGATAGAACTGCCTGTGGATGAGTGCAGTGTCCCTTGCTGGGGTAGTATCTTAATTAACTGAGCCTTTATTTCCTTTTACTAACCTCTAGCAAATTCCTTGGAAAGAAAGTAATGGTGTTTGCATAGTTTTTTGTGCTGTTTGACCAGATGCCTTGAAGGATTTTGCTTTGTGTGTAGTTTCACTTTGCTTCTTTCTAATCAGAGGCTTTGTTTTTTTGAAAGGGTCCTTGCTTTGGTGGTGCCAGACCAGTGAGACTTCTAATCACAGTTCAGCAGGTGGTCACGCAGAACTGGCGGACTTTAAACTGGAGGAGGAAACATGATGTCCTCAAATGAAACACAGAAGACAATCAATAACCCGGTAACTCTCCTCCTGCATAAATGGTTTCTCCCTGGGAAATGGGAATTTGCTGTTTTATGTCAGTAATTAGGTACCACCCTCACTGTGCCAGCATCAGGAAAGCTTTCCAGGTTTCTTTGCATTGCTTGCACATTTGAGAAGGAAACTTACAGGTGGTGCTTAGAAACTGTGCTATAAGCAGGTGAAGGCTAAATGCACAGTACCTCCAGAACAGGAAGGAAGATCTCTCAGCCTTGGAGGATAACGCTTTTTCATACACAGCTTGTGTGGTTATCTGGTCTTCTTGCAGAATGTATTGGAACAGAGGTGAAAATATGATAAGCAATGTTTTCAGTCCTATTTCTTGATAAACATGGGTGATGCCTTGTAGCTCTTAAGGTTGTTTCCTGGTGCTTATAAATTAAATCTGAACTATTAAACTTGGAATCTCTATCTATAGATGGTGTTTAATCTTGCACTGCAACTTACTTTGTGGAAACTTTGAGCCAAAACAGTTCAGGCATTGCAGAGAGTAGAGCTGACAGGACCTTGTTAGTCAAGTTTAGCATCAGGAGACTTTCTCCAAAAAGCTCTAGGATTCTTGTTCTCTGGGACAGTGGCTTGACATTGTCATGAGGCTAAAGGAATGAGCTAACTATGTGCATTTGTTTTGTTGTTTCTTAAAAAAAGGTTTTAAACCTGCAGAAAATAGTATTTTTAACATTCTGTATTAAAATATTTCTAAAATGTTAGAGTCTTTAAGGAATCTGTGTGGACTGTATGGCAGTATGTGCCTGCACAGGGCTTCTGTATCTGTTACGGTTTTGCACTAATACAGTCCTGTGTCCCCAGTGGGTCAGATTGTTTGAATCCTGCTTGCTCACTGCTTGTAAAGGAGATGGACTGGGGAGAGGGTCATGGGGAAGGAGCTTCAGCCTCCTTCTTGACAAGAACCAAGTTGTGAGAGGAAGCAAAATCTGTATGGGGATGGACCAGAAGCTGGAAGGCCTGAAGTACAAAAGAAGAGGGAGAGTGAAAGCTGACAAACAGTATTGGAAGCTGGTGTGGATGAGGGAAGAAAGCAGGTGGATTGGGAGGTGCATAGGACAGATTGTGCTGGGTAAGAAAGAGTGAAAGCTTTTCGCTAAAGTTGATGCTTGCAGGGGGCCTGAGGATGGCAAGACCAGGCTGGAGAATATAGACGGATAAAACGAGGCCTGAGATATCACGAGCTTAGGCAGGGAGTGAGTGTTCGGGACTGGAGCGCGGAGCAAAATGCCAGTGATCTCAAACTGACTCAAGACAAAGCCCTGAGCAACCTACTTTAGCTGACTCTTGAGCCAGGTATTGGACTCTAGAGGTACCTTCCAGCTGTACTGGGGCTATCACCTGAACCAGCTGAAAAGAAGGAGGCAAGGAGGGTTCATGATACCCTCATTGTGGAGCTGTTAGCAGAGCAGACAGCACCAGTGAGTGCAACTCCCCTCAGTGAGACCTGATTGTCCAAACTTCAGGTTTGACTTTGGCTGCTTTGCTGTTTGCACAAAAGCCCCTCCCACTAGCTAGTTTGGTCACACCGAACTAGGGCGTGTGTGTGACCTTCACTGAACCATAGATTCAGGCTTGCTGTTGATCCTTATGTATCTTAATATATAGTGTAGATATACACATCTCGCAAGATAAAATATCTGTTCTTTTCCATTTTGGCAGGTACTTACTACTCTTCCAATGTTTCTTTTGGATGAAATGCTGATTGTGTTTCCTTTAGTGAACTAGACTACCACATAATGAAGTATTAGCATACTGTTTTAAAAATATTTTAAATTGTATTTATTATTATTTATTATTATTTATTTTATTATTAATATTTGTTTTTATTATTATTATTATTTAATTAAAAAAATAAACAGTGGATTTTTTCCATGATCCTAACATGTTTTTTTATTCTTTTTTATTGTGTTGTTTTTTTCTATTTTTTTCTCTCATTTCTTATAGATCATTCCATATGTTGGGACAATTCTTGGTGGCCTTGTTCCTGGAGAACTGGTTGTAATACATGGGAGTGTTCCTGATGATGCAGACAGGTAATGACTAAGATGTTGCTTTTCATAATGTAATCATGTGAACAAGCATATTATGAATAAAAATGTTTCCAGGGTCCTACCCATGATCTCAAATACAGCTTGTTCTAAGTGTTCTAAATCTTTGTGGAAGTGTTTAAAGTGTTTAATGGAAAAATTATAATGAGAATTGGAGGATAAACTGCTGCTTACATTATGCTGATCCTCTCTTGTCTATATGTATGTATAATATATATATATTTTGCCTGCTCTGACTATTCCTGCTCCCCTTCATTGCATATATCTTCATTTCTGAAGAGATTTGTTGTGGCTAACAAAATTGATAATTGAATGTGTTGCTTGAAGGAATTGTCTTAAAAGCAGGAGGAGGATGTATGAACTCTGCTCTTTATGGCACAGTGTGGGGGTTCTGTTTCCTGTCCTGGCCCAAAGTTCATTTCTGAATTTGGTTATTCTACTTAAGAATATGATAGGAGGGAAGGTGATGAACACAGTAAGTGAGAAGCGTGGATGATATGATGGATGAGCAGTAAGTAAATGCTTAAATCTTGCAAATAATTGCAGTGAATCACAGGAAAATGTTTAGGCGTTAGACAAAGATTTGTTTTTTCTTATCCAACAACGCTCTCCTGTGTCTGCCTCTTCTGAGGTCAGCAGTAGAACAGTAAGTGCTTTTTGTATTGAACTCGGAGGTGTTTTTTTAGATGGTTTGAGGTCACTGTGTATTTTCTCTTGGGTTTTATGTTTAGATTCCAGGTGGATTTCCAGTGTGGGAGCAGCATAAAGCCCCGTGCTGATGTAGCCTTTCATTTCAATCCCCGCTTCAAGAGGTCTGGCTGCATTGTTTGCAACACACTGGAGAAGGAAAAATGGGGCTGGGAGGAGATCACTTATCAGATGCCCTTTCAAAAGGGAAAGTCGTTTGAAATTGTCATCATGGTTTTGAAGGATAAGTTCCAGGTGAGCTTGGGCTGTATTTTCAGTTGTTGTTCTTTTTTTTTCTTTTTCCCCTCAGCCAGCTGTAAGGCTGATTATGTATAAAATAATGATAAGCCTCAATTTCTCTCTTCCAGTGGTACAGCCTAATTACAGAGAAGGTTAAAACCTCTTTAAAGAAGAGGTGCAGAGTAAATCAGATCCTTTCTTTTGCATGGTTTCCTTCAAAGTTGCCTGGATAGGTGAGGAACTTCCTGCCATGGCTAATGACTCCACCTGTGTGTGTGAGAAGTGGCCTTACACTGAGCTTCTGCAAGAACAGCACAGGATGGTCCTTCCCATAGAGAAAACAATTTGAGGCACATGTGTCTTGTTCTGTCAGACTGCAGCAACGTAGATCCTGCCCATGCCTTGCATATCATGTTGGCAAGTGATTGGGGTGATGGAACCCAAAGGAGGGAAATGCAACTTTTAGTTGACTTCCCCTAGAGCTCCTTCCCTTAGAGTGGAAAGAGAGAGGCTGAATGATGGATGAGCAGAACCTGGTTGCTCTGAGTCTTTTGAAACACTCCCTGCCTTCATACTGACACAGAACAGAGTACAATAGAGATGCATGCAGACAACTTGATGTGTGTGTATATATATATGGTGTAATGTGTGCTTAATGATGCTCCTCTTTCATTTTGTTTCTTGTTTCTTTAGGTGACTGTAAATGAGAAGCACTTGCTGCTATACAACCACAGAATTAGTTTGGAAAGAATAGATACTCTTGGGATATATGGCAAAGTGTGGATCAAAAGTATAGATTTCATTTCTAATGTAAGTTATACAGATAGTTGACTACTTTTTGGTTTTGTTATTCTTTAACCTGTGAAAGTGTAGAATAGGAATTATGGTGAAATGGAAGCAACAAAAGCAGCTTAACAGTAAAAATCAATACCGGAGAATCTTCTTCCCCAGTTTAATATGGGAAGGCTCCTTAAATTTTAGCCTTGAGGTTAAGGGTAAAAGAATGACAAAGTCTACAACTTACAAAGTTAACAGGCAAGTCTATATAAAAATGGATTGGAGTCAGATGGACTAGACTTTTTAGATATTTCAGATGGTCCAAAATGATCTCAGTGCTTCCAAGTGTCTGCGTTTAGTCACAACTGGAATTACTTGTGTGTGAACCCTGTTTTTCCAGAAAAAAAAAAAAAACAGAAATGACTGAATTGTTGAATGAAATAATAATGAGCAGTGTGTGCATATTTGTCAGATGAGCAGTCTTCTTTCTCAGAGGGAGGTCTTATAGTTGACTTACATTCAGACCAAGCTGACAAAATTTGCAATTCCTGCAGCTTCCTCTGAGCTCTGCTGCCAGGTCTACTGGAGGAGAGAAACCAATGGGAAGAACCTGAATATATTGCTCTTTCCTGTGCTTTCCCCCTTGTGCTCTGAAAGGATGAGCCTTGTAGATGGGAAGCAGAGGGTGTAAATTCTGGGGAGGTGCTGAAAATGAGTGCTCACCATGTCTCTTCCTCCTTCCTTACCTGTGCTCAGAGATGCAACCTCCTTGTTCCTCTGCGGGACTTGGGCTTTTCTGCTCAAGTTTCGCTTCAATGTGGGCAAAGCTGAGGTCTCTTGCTGACAAACGTCAGATCTAATTGAGGTCAGCAGACCAATAACTATATTGAAGGAGGGTAAGGATTTTAGCCTGAGTGTTAAAGTTGCCTCTCAATACAAACTTGCTGATGTAAACCCTATATGCTGTTGTAAACCCTGTATACTGGGCCTCTTCACTTGGTTTTGGTATCAGCATGTTGGTAATTTAAAGCTGTCTAAATCCCAGCCTTGGAGGACTGATTCTAATAAGAGCTTGGGAGCAAACTGGTCCTATAGGTCAGTTTCCATCCCAAGCACAAAACAAAGGATTGTTGCTTTAGTTAGTGGTGCTGATCATGTATCCTTGGGAAAGAGAAGAAAGGAGAGGGTTATTTTTTCCTTTCCACTTCTGCTTCTAGTGTACTAGTCTGAAGGGAAAGGATTGTAGTGAAATAAAGAAGCTGAAGGTACCATGTGCCAAGGCTAGGCCAGAATTTGCCTGTGTTCTGTTCTGGCACTGGGGTGCATAGGGCTGCCTGAAATCTCGAGGTTCCTCTGGCATCCTGTCACTGGATGGACCAGCCCTCCTGGTATTTCTACCTCTGTAAAGATACCTGAGTGGTACCCTCAGGTGCTAAGGGGTTAACAGCAGGTGATCTGATTTTTGTATGAGGACTCAAACCAGAAATCTCAGCCTGGCTTCACTAATTGATCTTCAGGATGTGTCTGTGGTTTTTTTTTTTTTTTTTTTGGACTATTATCCTGCATTTCCATATTAACATTTCACCTTTTAAAACTGCATGGATCCATCTACATTTCTACAAAAACTTTTTGCTAGAGTTCTGTCCTGTTAGACGTGATCTCTAAATATCTTTTCTTCTGCAGCCTTTACAAGGCACTTGGCCATCATCTCTAGGAATAACAAAGATAAGCGCAGAAAATGTACGTATATTTTATAAAAGTTAAATGAACCTTCCTGTTGTCTGATAATCCACTTACTTAATATTTGTTTTTTTTTTGCAGGGGGAAATGCCAGATGATTCACACTTTGTAAGTGTCTCATAAATGTATAGGAAATGGGAGGAGTATTAAAAGAAAAAGGGTGGGGGGTGAGAAGGAATAAAAACATGTTTTTTCAAGACAAAGCCTTCTCAGAACAAGGGAATTGAGAACCTGCTTGGGGTTGATCATCAGTGAGGCTTTAGAGAGCGGTTCTCTTCTACTTGCTACTCAGAGTAAGGCTATTCCATAGAGCTGGCAGAAAGCGCATAAATATGGCATCTGCAGCCATACACAGAGGAGTAAGAAGTGAAATATCTAAAGGTGTAAAGGACCAAATAGTACCAAAAGAGTTGTTCAAATAAGCATACTTCATCTTTTCAACTTTGGGAAGTACTGACAAAACAAGTGCGTGCTGAAAGTCTTTTGTAGACAGACTGAGGCTGAATTGCCTCTTCTTAATATGCTTAAAAAGCTCTCCAGAGCTTTTATGTACAGGGTTTAGTAAGTTAGGCTGTTAAACTGCCATGTGCCAAATACTGCCACGTACATGTTTGTATGCAGCCACCATTTCAGCCCCCAATTAGAAGATACTGTATTTTAATACATGAGTGAAATTTTCATCCTGTTGATCCACAGTGTAATGTTCAAACCTGTCTAATTACATCTTCCTCTTGCTGACAGATCTGTGGCTACAGAATATATACACTTCCAATGGCTGGATTCCAGCAGTGTACCTTAGGGCTAGAACTTGTACCTAGTTCCATGGAACCTAGAGTGAGGGCTCTTCTTTTTTTGCGAAAAGGTGAATGTAGAGGTGCTCGGAATCCAGCACCTAGTAGCCACATTTGGGAACGGACCTCCCTCCAAGTGCAGAGGGAATGGAAGCCTGGAATCCCTAGGCATGCAGTGAATGTGTAGAGAAGCAAGAGGTGCAGTGAGGGCCAGGATTTGGGTTGGGGTGCCTTGTCCACTGACATTGGGAGTATGTCTGTACTGGCCTCTGCAGTCTCTAGGAGGGTCCTCACCTTTGATTAAGGTGTTTGTTGCTGTTTTTCCCCCAGTGCAACACAGGTGTGTCTAATTTTTCTCCCTTCACAATGAGTGATGGTAGATATAGCAAAGAAAAGTAACCATTGCTGTGTTCATATCAGTATAGCTTTACCACAGTATTAGTATCCAGGAAGGCACTGCTAGGACTGATTTTTTTTTTTTTTTTTTTTTTTAAGCTGTGGGTACAGGTGTGTGATTATAGATGAGGCTGGAGTAAAACTCAGCTTGTATATTGAAAAACAAGTCACAAAGTTTTGCCTGATTTTTTACTTCCAGGGAGTTCCTTATGTTGGCAGACTGGATTCTGCACTTCGTCCAGGACACACAGTAGCTATTAAAGGAGAAGTGAACAAAATTGCAAATATGTAAGTTACTGATTTTTCTGATTGTTTGTTTTTCTTTTTGTCTTCTTCCCTACTCTTGCCTTTCACTAAGCTACTCTTGAGAAGAAAGAGGCTTTTCCATTGTGTCAATGTATCCTTACTGACTTGCAACTTTGTATCTGGAATCATCTGAAACTGAAGGAACCTGCAGGTGCTACTTCAGAGATGAAAAGTGAAGATAAAACTTAATCCCCAACTAAACTTTCATCCTTCACAAGTTTACATGCTGCTGTTTGGAATATTCCTGGTGCAAGGCATGTGAGTGTGCACATGCACGTGCAATACATGGATCACATTTTTTTGTTAAGAGATCCAAGAGAATTGGCAGAAGTAGATGGAATGTGAGTTAATGACCTGAGGTGCTGGTGTGCCCAAATGCTGCATGTTTCAAGGTCCCTCTGGATGCATCTGGGACTGCCTCTATTAGGGGCATGAGGGTGCAAGCATGAAGATGCTTAACTGGCAATACCTGAGTGATAAAAGCTAGTGGGGGAGTAGGAGTTACCGTTTTGATGGCAAATAAAGAATAACAGATTGCAAAGAAGGCACCTTATTGGTGTGATTTAATAAAAAAAGAGGGAGAGAAGAGAGCACAATGTGGTCCAGAGCTAGGGAAGTGTCTCTGCTCCAGCATGTCCTTTGCTTGAAGGGTGCCTTTGATTCTGCAGAAACATGCCCCAAAATCAAGCAATTAGTGCAACTTGGGAAGTGTGCTCTTCATTTGTTCTGTGTATATGCGTTGCACTCCCACTTCCTCAGAATGCAGTTTAAATTCAAATTAAACTAAACTAGAGCTCAGAGTCTAGAAATCTCACAAATAAAGCTTGAATGGACTTGAAATTGGACAAATCTTTAACATGAAGTAGTAACATTTGTGTGCTTTTTTGTTTTGAAAAGCTTATTAGTTCTGTTTGCTACTTATGTGTATGAAGAGGCTGTTTGTTAGCAGTTAGATTTTTCACAGGTTGTTTCAGGCCTTTCCCTCAGTTGACACAGCTGTATGTGTTCCTAGCTCTCAGTGAGAAATAGTCCTGGTATGGCAGTTGCTCTCTGGCTGGTAAGTGTTTCTAGGCTTCCTCAAAGGAGAGGGAACAACCTGACAACCTCCTAGCTGGAGTTAGGTTGGAGAGAAGTGTTTCTTGGATGTCTGCAGGGTCATTGGCAGAGGTTGAAGCACCTCTTCTCTGACCCCCTTCCCTAGAGCTTCCCTGTCAGGAAGTGTGTGCTGTGGGCCCTGCCTCCCCTTGCTCTTAAATGTCCAGAGTATCCTCAAACCCTTCGCTATGCAGCTGAACCAGTTTAGCCACAGAAAGAATGTAATTGTGTCCCTTCAGTAAACCCTGTCCTCCCTCTCTCACCTTTGTTAAGGGAGCTGGTGTGTGTGCAGCATGGCCCATTCTGAGAGAACTGCCTCCAGGCAGCTTCACGCAGGTGTTGGGGAACAAGCTAGGCATCCAGGGCTCATCCTCTGTGTGCTGCCTCCAGCAGGAGCTGCTGTGTGAAGGAGGCAGGTGCATGTGAACTGCCTCTGCAGAGCGTTGGGAACCCCAGCCCTGCTTCCAGAATGCCACAGGCTTGCTGGACAGCAGGGGTTAGTGCTTTGCATTTATAAGTGTAACTAACTTAAAAACTGTCTTCCAGGTTTACTGTAAACCTGAAGTCAAGCGACTCCAAGGACATTGCGTTACACCTGAATCCCCGGCTGAAGACTAAAGTTTTTGTGAGAAACTCTTACCTCCATGACAGCTGGGGAGAGGAAGAAAAGGAAGTTCCCAATTTCCCTTTCAGTCCAGGAATGTACTTTGAGGTAAGATAAACTGAAATGTAGCATCAGTCCTGTAATTCTGCACAAAAACATAGTTTGTGGCTTAAAAGGCATGCCCCGACAACAGCTTTACAAAAGTGGCATTGCCACATCTTAATATCTTGAATGTTTAAGATTAGGTGGGACTACAGGAAACAAAGGTTTAATGAGAACCATCTCTTCCTGATTTTTTAAATATTTTCAAGTAATTCAACCTGAGCTCAGGAATAAGTTGGATTGTATTTTATTGAAGTCCCAGTTTTTCTGTTTTTCACATGAAAGGATTTCTTCAGAGCCAAAGCAGGGCTTGCTTGAGCCTAAGCTTTTATCATCAGGTTGTTTCTTCATGTCTGAACTTTAACTTGACTTCCTCATCTTGTTTTCAGCTGATAATTTTCTGTGATGCCCAACAGTTCAAAGTTGCTATTAATGGTGTGCACACTCTGGAGTACAAGCATCGCTTTAAACAGCTTGAAAAAATCAACCTGCTGGAAGTCACAGGGGATGTTCAGTTGCTAGAGGTGAGGAGCTGGTAGCTCCTGTCCATCAGTACTAAAAGAAGTAAACTTAAAGACAGTTATTTCTTCCGTGTCAAGTACAAACTGGTGCTGACTCATCCTCAGCCTGTCTCTATCTGTTCAGGCTTCTGTATCTTCATGTTTTAGGTGAGTACCAGAACTGCTAAACTCTGAGATGAAATCTCCCCCTCATTTTCAAGATGCTGTCAAGATAAATGTGCTCTCATAGATCCCCTTTAATGCTGAACATAGCAACATAAAGATGATGCATCAGACTGTGCCTAACAACTGCAATGTATGTTAAACTGCAACTCTTCCTACCCTAATAGCATACATTTAATAGTGTGAAGTAGACATTGAACTGAAATAAGATCTAAAAATATGACTATCAACTGCTTATGGCCCACTACCATGTTTAAATGACCCTATGTCATTTAAAATAGTTTCCTGCTTCACTTTGTTAGTGACTGTAATGTTTTTGCCAGGGCTACATGCAGCAAACAGGTGACCCATCAATCCTTGGGAAAGGCCAGGGATTAGATCCTCTGTTTTAGCCTGCTACTGCAGTAGCATCATCTCTGACCTTCATGGCTGTGTTGACTCTACTTATAATGAGCCTAAATCAACTACATACCTGGATTTCTACCTTTCATTTTTTCAAAATGAAGTGCAAGACCTGTCCCACCCCTCCAAAAAAATAAAAGAGAAAAAAAAAAAGGCAAAACTTGCTAATGTCATGAGCTTCTTATTTGATCCAAAAGGGCTCCTTACTGAGTTGAAATTGCTCAGGGAACTGCTGTAGATCTCATTTTCAAACCTGTTAACCTAGGTGCTCCAGGTAGAGTTTCATTTGGGAAGACTTGGATATTCATCAGGGGAAGAGAGAATGAATCCTTTTTCAGATTCTTACATTAACACACTATCTGAACAAGCTATACCTATTCCATTTCTTTAGATAAATGGCAACAGTCTTTTATAGTTATTTTTTAAAAGTAGCTGCTGCTTGTCAGTACATGCTTGAAAGATGTTCCTATTTATCTTAGCATCTGCTAGAACACTGTACCAGCCTCAAGACTAAGATGTACCTGAAAAGATACTACTGGTGATGTATAAAAATTGTAAATGAAAATAAAACCTACAGATTACATTTTTCTTTAGAAGTAGACAAGTAGTAATGTTCTTTCTTAGTCTATATCTTGTCTCATTTCACTTACTGTCACAATCAAACAGGTGGTACTGTCTTAAAGCTCCTCCCTGAATCCTGTGCTGTTTTACAACTTCAGCAGCTTCTGCGGGATCATTTTTTTCCTTCCTTAAGAAATCCAAAAGGCAGCAGTGGCCGCGCTCAGTGAGAGCCAGCACCAGGCAGCTTCAAGCCCCAGGGAATGGGAGGGCAGCCCCTATCCAAAGGAGGGGGACAGTCCTGTACCTCTGCCTATACCCATCACACTGGCCTTACAGCTTGCTCCAATTCCCTCTGCATTTTAGGGAAGGCAGCAGCCTGCAGAACAAAAGCAGTCCCCAAACCCGCCAAAAGTGACATAACCATATTCTTACAGTATTTTATTAAAAAAAAAAAAAACTCTGATAAAAATGAGAAGGCCACCTTGCCTCTGCCACTTCCCTCTGAAGTGAAACCAATACAGACCAAAGATGAAAACAAAAGAGATAACTTAAAAGTAACTCTGGAGTGATTCACCCAAAATGACCTCCAGTTGCTGAACTGTTTTCTGGCACTGATGTTCAACTTCTTCACATTCATCTAGAAAACAAATCAAAGGAGAAACAGTAAATAAAACAGTTACTACAAAGCAAGCAGAAGCAGATTTCATTATTCTCTAAGGCTAGAACTGTCCTCAGATACCACATATGAGGTCCCTGCCAAATACCTTGGAACACTGCCTCAGGACTTAAGCAAATTAAAATAGTGTAGCTCAGGAAATCTGCACAGGCTATGGTACTGAAGCAGCAGCCTTGAAATTTTAAGAGTGTGGTGGATAAAATACAGAACATTTTCAGTTTGCGTCCTGCACGGTAACTACATAAATTGATGCCCAGTAACTACCTTCCATGAGCTCAGCGAGGAATGGAATAGATTCTGGTAGCAGAACCAGGTAGTTCTCCTTCAGTTTTCCTGCAACTTCTAGCAGAGCAAGCAGAGCAGCAAACCGTACCTGAAACAAAACCGTCTGTGTAAGGAAAGGAGCAGTGAAGTTCTTCAATTTATGGTCCTCCCCCTGCACAAGATTCCTTCTAGCTCATGCAGCATGCTAAGCTGGTTTTCTTTGCTGAAGGGTGCTAGATATGAACTAGCTTAAATCCTCTCAGCATTTGGATTAAGGAAGAGGCTCCAAGGGCAGGTATGTTGCTGGAAGCTTAATATGACAGTTTTAACTTCCCTTTACAACACTACCCATCTATTACACTGTAGCAGAAAGATTAAACTGCATAATGAGCTAAGTGCTCCCCTGGATACCTACTATCTGTCAGAAAAGAGAGATAAGACAAATGCTGTATAAAAAGAGGTTAAGGGTTGATAAATAACTGTCCTCTGAGGCCCCAGCTAAAGCTTCCCTTTCTTCATCTACGAACGGGTTACCTCTAATTCAAACAGCTGACATGTCTTTTAAAAAAAAAGCAGTATGGAGAACATGAGGCATTCACTGCTTCCAGTAAGAGAAGACCATGCTGTATGCACTTTATCTGGAACTGAGGAGCAATACCATCCAGTTTCCATATTTTAGCAGCAGTTTAGCTAATCCATTTCTGATTTTGTTGAATGAAGGACACTTTCACATTTTCTAATATAAGAAAGAAAATAGAGTTCCTAACCTTAGGTGAGGTGTGCCTCATTTTCAGCAGGATCTGGTAATTCAGTGGCTTCCAAAGAGAGTCATCTGCCATGGCTACTGCAAACTGAGCTATGCAAGGTATCAGGTGGGTTGTCACTCGTTCCTGGAACTTCTCATCTCCTCCAAGCATATTTTCTAGCTGTGAAAGTCAAAAAGCAAGTAAAGTAACTCCAGTCTGACATAAACCCTGCCAAGAGTCTTCTAGTGTGGGCTTTGTTGGAGGGCACTGGTTCTGCAAGACCTCAAGAACATACAGAAACTTCCTGGAGTGTTTAAGCTCACAAAGAGGATAAGAAAAAAAAAAATAGTAATTCAGAGCTTTAGGCAATACAGCTAATACCGGCTGTAACCCATGTCAGTAAATTAATTCCTCCTTTGTTATGCAGGGGGAAAACTGAGGCCTGATACTAACTCAAAAAAAGAACCCGATATGAATTATTTTTGTACTTGTGGCAATACCTGATCAACTAGAGGCATCATCAAGGTTTCTGCTCTCTCCTTACTCAGGAAATTCTGGGTGTCAAAGAGGAAGAGTTTATGCAGACAGTCCATGGTGAACTGCAACAGTAAACAGCTCTTTTTGGTGCTGTTCTCAGAGTCAAAGAAAGCTTCATCTGTGTGGGGGAGGCAGAAGAGGGGGAAAAAAAGATAAATCACCCTCAGAGGCACCAGAAACTCAAAGCTTCACCACAAGCTAGAAACACTGTTATGAACATAACTAAAGGAGATAACACATAGTGATTGCACACTTACTACACAAGTATAAGACAGATACTGAAAACTTACCAGTTTTGGAGATGTTGAGCTGATTCAGTGTCTCAGCAAATGGCTTCACCAGATGTCCAGCAAACAGGGTGAAGAGACTCTTGAGTTTGTCTGCAATGCAGTCCGCTAGTCGATGGAACGTCAGCAGTCTGTCCTTCAGGGTACACTCTGTTTTTGACCAGTCAAAGAGCTGCAAGCGACAGGCAGTGAGTGAGAGGCTCCTTCCTGTGCACAGGCTCTGGTAAATACAACGCTGCTGAGGGGTAGACAAGCTACGGGCTGACATTGGAGACTGAGTACGCTGCTGACGTGCCACAGGCGCGAGGTGGAAACTTGCTGTATGCTCCCCTAACGGCAAGGGAGGGAGATGGGAGGTCTTGGGTAGGTAGGGTAGTTTCGCTTCACTTAAATTTGCAAACAGTATTAAGCTTGCTAAAGAACTGGTACATTTACAAAAGTCACTAAAGAATTAAAACTGGCCTTGATGACAATGCAAAGAGCAGATAATCCTATGGAACTCGCCTAAAGATTCTGGAAGAATCACCTTAGAAGGATGACCCCTATCAGCAAGGCAGTCACGTATCCCCTATGACATTCACATCAGTTCACAGTGGATGTTGTTATCACAAAGATCTTGTGCTGGTGAATAAAATCCACGTACTAAAGCCAAGTGGTTGCTCCCCCTCTGGATTATTTTACAGTGGCCTTTAACAAGCTAACACAGCACTGGTGCACATGGATCACATTTGAACTCCTTACCTTGAAGAAGAGAGGTCTGAAAGAAGCCTCCGAAAGTTTCATAACCATACTGATTAGACAGTCGATAATGTATGTCTCTGTCTTACCAACTTCCTCCAAATCATCCTAGAAAAATTGGAAAACATAGTTCCAAATTTGTAATGCAAGAAACTGAGCTCTCAAAACATTTCAGTTCCGTTTGTGCCAGTTAAAGATGTAACTACAGTAGTTTTTTTTTTATATAATACTTGATGACCAAAACCTCAGAGCATGTATGCTCTGAATAGGAATTCTAATATTCTTCAGATCCACCAACAGAATTAATATGTGGAAGCTGCCTATATTTGTCCCCCTAAAACCCACCAGGGCATGCTCTGTTCGGAAGTCCAGGGCTTTCAGGAAAAATGCTGTCAGCTCAGACTGGTGTGAGATGAGGTGCTCCTTCTCCATAACCATGATGTGCTCCTTCAGCATGTTCATAAGGGGACCCAGGCAGTTCTGTCAAGAACAAAAGCAAAGCCAAACAAAGGCCACTATAAGTGAGAAACATAACCAGAAAATTAGATTTTTGGACTTTTTCTCATAAAAACAGTATCAATAACTATCAACTAAACTTTTTGCTTAAATATTTTTTTGATTAAAGCTGGAAGAACTTCTGGAAAAGTTTGGTCTCCCCTTCTGCAATCCCAGAGAGGGCACAGTGAATACCGAAATATTCACTCCTGTGAGGTAGGCCAGCCCGGATGATAGTTATGACTCTTAACTCACTTTCTCACCAGATGAAGAAAGGCCTTTGTGAACAAAGTCATCTCGCACGCACTTGTGCTCTAACGTGCTAACAACAGTAACCTGGTGTATTCCTCCCAGTTCTAACTTCTCTGTATAGACTTCCCAATAGAAAGAGACATTTCAGAAACAGAGACAGACATTTTAAGCACAAGGCAAAAGAATGAAACTTCCCTAACCTTCCTGGTATTTGCAACTTCACTGTAACACTTGGTAATTGCAGGCAAGAGTATTCTGGGAGCAAGCTTTGTAGCTAGAATGGTTTTCAGTGATGTTACACGCAAGCCAATCTGGGAAGCAGGACCAAATTCCACCACAATCTTGTCCAAGCGGACAACCTGAGGAAATCCAACAACAAAAGTTAGTATACTTGAAAGCCACCAAGGAAACTTGTTTCAAGTTGTCATTCAGCACAATTTTCTCTGAAAACAACTACACAGACTGCATCTTAGGGCCACATGCTTATGTAAATTAGTACTTCCAAACATGTGCAGTGACCAGCACACTCGCAGTGCTGCAAGCCACTGCTCTCAACCAAGAGCCACCGTCATGAGTGTAAGACTGGAATGCTGCTGTTTGTACCCATGAGAGCACATTAAGGTAGGATGTCTGTGCACAGGATTCTTCAGGACTGATTCCCCTTCCCAGAAAGACAAACAATCACCTATGAGAGGGAGGAGACTATTGTGCATCTTCTTAGTGATCTGCATGTGGAAGTGCGCAGAACGGTAGCAGGTTATAACCTTCCACTGATGCTTCAGCTTCAGAGCTAGAAAAATAATCACTACCTTCAGCCCCTTCTAGGAGCTGGGTAGTTCAGCCCACTTCGGGTGTCTGTAGGACAGGCGGCTCACCTGAAGCAAGCAGTCCAAGAGGTAGGGACTGAGGAAGTGCGATAACGTTTCTGCAACCTTCAGCAGAGCTGTCACAGCACTCAGCAAGTAGATCTCACTGGAGACCAGCTCCTTCTTATTTTTTAAAGTCTTCAACAGTGCTGGCATGAGCCTGCAAATAGCCAAGAGTACACATGGAGAGGTGAAACAAATGACACTTAGGAGGCACATTTCCAAACCACTAATCCTATCCTTTAAGACTGCAGAGAATTTTCACATGTATAATTTCAAAAAGTTAACTTTCTGTGTTCTTTTGCTGTGTTTTGTTTCTTTAAAAGATAATGAAAGATATTAGGTGTAGGTTATGGTGTTATTAAAATAGAAAATTTATATTTGTAATAACATAAAACAATCTTAAAACCAGGTTAATTGCTTGACTTCTTGAATAGGTTGATATAAAACAGTGTAAAATGCATGGTTTCTAACTGTATTGCTCATGTTTTTAAATATGATATACAGTAAAAATACAGAACATTGACTTCTCTAAAGCCACAGAGACTGCCTCGCTGCACAGCAGCAGACTGACACTTTGCCCAGCAGCCTCATGACCGGGAAGCAACTTTGAACACCTTTACTTGTATCTATGCAAAGCACACAAGGACAGACTGTCACTTAGCCTGCTTTCAGTAATGCTTTTTATTTATTTATTTTTAATTCCTCCTGCCTTTAATTCTGTTAAGGAGAACCCCACAATACCTTGGAAGCTGAGGTATTGCCTGGGCTTTCAGAGTGCAAGTGACCTCAGCTATACAGAGCAAAGCACTTCCCATCACATTCTTCTCTTCCTTCTCTGAAGATATCAGATCAACAGCAGTTTTCAGAACAGGTATAAATGGCACTGGATTTTCCGTGCCAAAACCTCTGCAGAGTAGCTTGAGGCTGAACAAAGCAGTTTGCCTGTTGATGGCTTGCTCCTCCTCCTCTTCCTCCTCCCTTTTACACTGCACAATTGCAATGAGGTGAGGAACCAGCTCTAGGAGCTGCCGAATCTACAAAGAGAGCAACACACACACACACACACACACACACACACACACATTAGACATGCTGTTAACAACTCCAGCACTATCAAACAGCTACAGGCAGGTAACCCCCCATCTTACAACTCAAGAAGTGACTGCCAAGCTTGGTGCTGGTATCTAATATCACTAGCCGGGGCACAGCCCTCCTTCCTGAGTGTCTGCCCTGCTTGGCAAGGGGAACGGGTGTTCATCATGTGGCCTCACTCACCTGGCCCTTTTGCCACTTGGTGCGCTGCTGCACCTTGTTGTTCAGGAGCTCCATTGCCTTGCGTCTCACAGAGGGCAGCTGGTTGGTCATGAGGCCTCTAATCACAGGGATGAAGGTTTCTGTCGGCAGCAAGGCATTGACCTACAAGAAAACACAAACAAGACAAAGGCATAAACGCTATCCCATTCACTGGGACACAGCAGTCCCAAAATAATACCTGCTAACTCCAAGGCTTTCTCAGCAACTTCCCTCTTCTTGTGTCCACACTGATTAGCCATCCCTCCCCCTCCTTACCCTAAAATATTTTTGATGGAGCCCCATGCATGCACAATGCTTCTAATCCAAAAAGGATTAACATGCATTTTTTTCCTCTATTTAAATTCCACACAGAAATACAAAGCAGTTTCACTTGCATTAATTAAATTGCTTTATGAGTTAACAGAGAGAAAAAATGAACTACCCCATTGTTCCCTATCAAATAATGATAATGAGTGAAACAACTGCTTCCAGAAAGCAGAGTACTAACTGGAGAAAATCAACATCCCTGGATTTCTTTTTGGCTTGATCTGTCTAAAGCTGTTGGCCTTGTGTGAGTTTAAACAATGCAACAAGTTGCTGACCATTTAATAAAGATTAGTCATAAGTTATGTGATATTAACAATATTAACTAGAACACTACAAAGGTTATAATCATATTAATAATCGAAAGCAGAAAAGCCCCACTATGAATAGAGAGCTAATGAAACATACTTTATCCAGCATATCATAGGACTTGTTAAGCAAAACCCTCCAAAATTTGGCTGTTGGCTTCTCTGCATTTCCTTCCACTGAGGATGCTACTGTGTTTATATAGCGAAGAACTTCTTCTAATAAACTAGAAAGAAAGAAAGCACTTTTAGTACATACTAAGGATACCCAAGAAGTTAATTTTATTCCTAGAAAACACAAAATTTCTCAGAAAAATAACGAGAAAGGAAAGTGAAACACTTACTGGAGAAGATTAGCAGATCTTATATCTATATTAAGAAAAGACTATAACAACAGCAAAACTCATATGTGTAGATTAAAGTCTACGAAGTATCCCCAACCGTAACATCTTACCTAAAAGGAAAACACCCTGGGAATATATAGAAGCCTCAAAATGATCATTTAAGAAACACAGCATTTGATCTGAATCCCACATCTTTTGTCCCTTGAAACAGGAGTCAAACCTCCCATAAAAAATCCCTCTCCATTTTCCATCAAACAAATTGTTACAGCCCAATGACTACAACAATAAGCTGTGATTACTGGTAGTTTTCTTACACCAATATAGGGGCATCTTGAATGACGACATCCTCCTTTCAAGAAGCAATACAATCTTTTGCTAAAATTTTTAAATTCTTTTAGAGACTACTTCATCAACAGCATAAAGATTGCGGTCAGGCATGTAAATCAAGATCAAAAATATAAAAATAGGATGGATAATAGACAGAATTCTTTGGCCAGAGTAACCTTTCAGAGATAAAGATGTTGGAGTCAAATTTTATAAACCGATTACATTGCCTATCATGACTTTTGCTGACAATGACATTAAGGGTATCTGGAAAAATATTTGGAGAAGAATATTCTAATATAATATGTGTATTCTAATATAATTCAGAAATGTTCCTGGTTTGCAGTATAAGCTAAAAATCAGAGGAAGAATGGAGCTGACGTAAAGTATACCTCTGTTCCAACTTCCGGAGCTCTTGTGTTTCTTCACATTCAACTATCTGTTTTAAAAAGGAAGCATGAAAATCTCAATTATTAAGATTATATGCCCTCAGTAAGTTTATGTCCCAGCATACAGGAAATTTAGTCATTTTGAATGAAATATCCATGAACATGATAATAATGAGTTTGTCTCATTTGCACTTGAGCTGTCACTCTACAAGAATCTTAAGCAATACAGTCACAGTAGCAACTATATCCCATGCCGGTGAATAATACTCAGCTGAAACATTGGGAACTACATACTAGATCCCCAGACAAATTTTTAGATTTTTTTTCATTTTTTCAGGCTTGATAGTATAAACCCCACCCCAGACTTGAATTTACACAAACTGAGTGACATCTCAGCCTTAGAACCACTGGAAATCCACAGCAGCCAGAATTTCACTTTTCTACTTAATCGGCATGACTGAGGAATAAGTCCCTCTGAAAGAGTCCTATTAAAAGTAATGAACATTGAGAAGAAATTTCAAAATTGTGTAAATAAGGCTGTCAGCAAAGGAATAGACTCTTTAGTGTATTCCTTTATCCTCCTCTTTGAATATAAAGCCATAATGAAAAGCAAATTAAACCTCATCTATTGTAGTATGGTTACTTAATATCATTGTAAAAGCAATCTTACCTTTCTCACAAAGCTCTGAGAGGATAAGAGCTGTGACATGAAGGAGACTGACAAGAATTTGAAATGTCGGAGTTGTTTGTCTGAGTGAGACTCCACATTAAAGAGCTGCCCGTCCTGATCTTTGGGTTTTGTCTTGCATGTTCTTGATGTTTTTTGCCCAGGATCATCTGTTAAAAACACATCCAAAATATATTTGTAACCAAGAGATAATGAGACCTTATTTCTGACTCCAGAACAAAAGTAAATCGCAATCAGAGGCCTACCAGAGACACTAACTTTACAATATCCAAAATCATGTGAAAATTTGAAAAAAGAATGGTCTAAAATACAGAACATACTTTTTTCATTTCAACAGCTTGAAAGCAGTACTGTCATTCCAGCTGATCATATTTTTCCCTTATAAATTTTCTTTATTTGTTGCTCCTAAAGCTATGGCACATTGCCTACACGAGACATATAATATTTATGATCCTGCCTCAAATATGTCAAGTATTTGGATAAATACTGTATGTCAAATATTTGGGAAGACTGATTGCAGTATCATCACCATACTAATCCCTACCTTTAAAAGAAAACCCTCAACACTCTTTAAAATATCAGACTGTGAAGTATTAAATCATATTATTTTCTTTCTGATCCACTACATGGTAGCAAAAAGAAATGAAGCCTTTTTTTCCTTAAAAACAAAACAAAAAAACCCTCAAACCTGACTGGTGGTTCTTGTTATCGTGCTGGCTATGAATAATACCTTTTATTTCAACTAAATGGCATACTGTACTGACTGAGGAGTACTGTTGATTGCAAATACTCAAAGTAATCTAAAATTATATATTAGTCGCAACTAATATTACAACAGTAATCAACTCAACTACACTACAAAATAAAGGGAAAAGCTCATTAAAGAAATGCTGCTTTGCTTTATTTTCTATCCAGAGGAATAAAATGAAGGTTCACATGCATTTCCTATCTCTGTTTAGTGGTTACCTTCTTTGTTCTCTGGCAGCTTTGTCAAGTATTGGATTATTTTCATCATACTCTGAAGCTGAGATTGTACATTAAATTCACAACAGATGGAAATCCAAAATTCAGTGTCTGCCTCCAAAACAGCATCCTGTTTAGGTTTAAAGAGAGAAAAATGTTTACCTCAAACAAAGAACAACAAGAAAACCAAGTCCTCACATACCCAAAGACTTATTACTGAGTTTGCAAACATGCCACAGGGTGGAGACTGCCAGGATTAACAGCAAGGGTAATAGCAGCAAGTTCCTGGAGGGATCTTAGTCCCAGAGCATAGCACAAAGCATCAGCTCACTCCATGTACTGAACTGTACCACAGCATCCACATGCAATACCCTCATCTGCTGCCACAGACTACGTGTCCTCAACCTCAGCTAGGGACCAATGGTTAAACAATCCACATTTCATTAAGGATGCCTCTAGCCAGTTCACAATCATCTGAAAAATTACCTAGGACAGAGAAAAACAGTTACCTTTTTTCCATCATTTTGTTTGGTACAAGTATTTGATTTCTTAAAGCAGGCAAAAACTTATCATTCTAGGCAAAGACTTGTATTGAATAAAAAAATCAAGATAATCTAAAGGATGGCCGAGACTGGTACATCTGAGTATCACACACAAAGTCAGTCAACAACAGTGAAATTAGCAGGGTGCTCAAAGCTTTGGAAACACAAACTTAGCTTTCCTCTCCATTTTTAACGACTCTCATATGTTTAATTTCAAAAACACTTTTTAACACATCAGAAAATTAGACTGTGAAGAGTTTGGTGAGAATTTTGCACACATGTACCACCAAAACTTGCCATCACACCCGCATCTGACCGGAAGCAGCAGTGAAATGGATCCAGAGACTAAAGGTTACCAGAAGCTGCAGCAAACTGCTAAGCTGCTAATTTAGTTAAAGTCTGGAATTGCCACCTAGAAACACTGCAGCTTTTAGTGGCTGGAGCTACCTAAAGGCATTATGTGCCAACGTGTATTTTTAAGGAGAAAACATTATATTTAGAAACACTCAAAAAAAAGGGGTCTCGACTCATGTTAGGCTTGTCTGAAAGGCTGCAAATAGAAGTGCAAGCGCCCCAGCGCAGCGGCCAGACCTCTCGCAGCGGCAGGGGACCACGGTGGGCTCGAGGCAGCGTGAAGCTGACGGTGGCTCCCACAGAGCAAGAGGTAGCCAGGCAGCCCAGCGCTGCGCTCTCCCAGCTCAGAGGGAGCCACAGGTAACGCTGCCCTCCCTGCGGCCGGGCTGCTCTGGCGCTCATGCAAGGTACGAACCCCGGCATGGCAGCGGGATCACTGCGCTCGCTCACCTTACCTCACGGCTGCCGATGCCGCTACGAGAAGTATCATCTTCTGCAGCTACAAAAGTAGCTACAGAAAAGAAAAATCATACTTGCTAATTACTTGCTAATTAAATTATCAGCTTCTAGGCAAATGTTGTCCTTGTGCTGTACACACATTAACTTTTAAGAGGCAGAAGCATGAAGAGAGCGCAGGAGGCCCGTCTCTCTCCAGGATGCCGATCTCTAACCTTTTCCGCGCCTGATGTGGCGGTGGCCGTCTTGGTGACGTACTGCTCGAAGAGCAGCACCAGGAGCACCCAGAGGAAGCGCTCCTCGCCCACGGTGGCGAGGAGCTGCGCCAGGACGGGCAGGCGGCGGTGCTCTGGCACGTGCGGCAGCGCGTCCACAAACACGCGCACGATCCGGACCACCACCTCCTCCACGCTCCCTGAGGCCTCCGGCGAGTCGCTGTCCTCCGCCTGTTAACAGCCAACAGAGGCACTTCAAGGATCAGCACAGCCACGAACAACTCCTGTTGTACCCCCACCCACAGGCTCCGCAAAGGAAAGCAAGGGCCTCAGCCCAGCAGTACCAATTAAAAAAAGGTGCTCCAAGAAAAAAATCTTTACACTTTTGAACAGCTTTCCAACACACAGTTCCTTTTTAATGCCCATAGAAGACATTTCAAACAAAATTTCTCTCCCTCCTCACAAAAAAAAAAATCACTCCAATGATGCTGAAGCAGTGAGAAGGTTTTCATGGGAGGGTAATGCCCCCCGCTGTGAAAACTTTGCTTAGTCAGCCCCACGTTCAGGGCCCTGATTTCTACAGTCCAGTAAAAATAATGCAAGTGAAGTACGTGAACTCAGAAGAACATGAAACCGCATCAGATTCTCCTTACAGGTAATCATTATATGCACCACAAATACTTTTGTCACAATAACAAGTGATGGCTGCAATCACTATTATTTATTTATGTTTAATAATTGTAACAGTTTGACTTCTTTAACAGAGTCCTGGATGAAAAAGGTGTAATGTGCCATTAGAGAGTAATGTACCATTAGAGAGTAGGAAAAGTTTTTTTGTACTTTGTTCTTAAAAAAAAAAAAAAAAAAAAAAAAAAAAAAAAAAAAAAAAAAAAAAAAAAAAA
>JAWLRI010000436.1:631815-642978 GCA_034781795.1 Crypturellus tataupa | reverse complement strand
TTCACACTTAAATATATAAATGACTGAATCCCCCCCCCAAAAAAGCAAAAAAAAAAAAAAAAAATTAAAAAAGAGCAT
Organism: Crypturellus tataupa; assembly: GCA_034781795.1. Taxonomy (NCBI): domain Eukaryota; kingdom Metazoa; phylum Chordata; class Aves; order Tinamiformes; family Tinamidae; genus Crypturellus; species Crypturellus tataupa. The sequence goes on along the minus strand of JAWLRI010000436.1, from coordinate 642,900 downwards.
GTATTAGCTGCAAGTGAAACCTCATTGAAGAAAAATGTCCACCTTGAAAAACATTCATTGCTCCATTTGAAAAACGTGTATTTCTATTTTGGTTCAAAAATAGTTATGTAGAACATCCAGATACAACCCCTCCTGCTCCCCCATAACAAAACAAAAAACAAACCACAAAAATACCAACTAGAGGAGAAAAAAAAAAAAAAAAAAAAAAAAAAAGTCAAATATTTTACTCTTCTCCTTCTTTTAGATCATGACTATTACTGACCATGACTATTATAATCTCTTTATTATTTTCAATGTTTCCTGATATTTCTGTGGTGAAAAAACAGAGCTTAAAGTACACTTCAGGTCTTATTTAGGTTCTGCTATGACACTATTGACCAAATTATTTGTTAAATTCAGGAGCTCAGAAGATTAATAAGTAGTAGTAGTAGTCTTTGCTGAACTCAGAGCTGATTAGACAAAGGCCAGTCTGTTGATACATATTTTAAATCCTAGGATAACCTAGGATATCCTAGGTTCAATTTGTTACTGATATTCTAAAATGCTCTTTAATTTTAGCAATGATTTTACTGTTCAGCATTTTGTAAGTAGACAAATTTACCTGTATGAGAGCAGGAATAATCATCTGCACGGTCTTATTAATTACTTGGAAAGTGTAAGTATCATCCAGACGCAAGACATTCGCTCCCATGAATGTAAAAATCGGCATGATGTTATGGAGAACTTTATCCTGGAGGAAAAAAAAAGATTGATTTGTTTTTAGAACATGCTTTCCTTGTTTCCTTTCCTGTATATTATACTGTAAGGCATCTCTACTTTTCCCAAATGTTATCAGACTCCTGTAGAGGAAAGTAAAGAAAATGATTCTCACTATCACCCTCAAAAAACCTCCACTAAACTAATTTCTAATGTTTGGCATCCCTTACAGTTGCCTTCTAGGTGACTGCTAGAGTGCTAAATATTAGAGACCTAGATATGCTGCTAAGCACATAAATGAAGAGTAGAAGTTGATAAAAGTAATTTTCAGTGCCATGGTAGTATGACATGCAAAAGTCAGCTACGGATCAGATACACGATTGAGGCACACAGCTTCCAATGATTTTCATCATCTTCCCCCTGACTCCATCTGTGAAAAGCAACTGCACCCACATTAGATTTTGGCTTTTCTGGGTCATGAGCATAACCCACAATATCAATTGTGGTTATGACTCGTATTTGTGGTGTGACTCGCATTTAAATTTTCTAATATTTCAAATATTTCATTTTAAAATAGAAAACCCCGTCAAAGCCCTTATTAGGGAAGAATAAAAGCTGGATTTCGAGATTCTGTAAATACATTTTACTACTGTTATAGATCCAAAGCAAAAGAATTCTACTTAAAGCAATTAGTATATAGGCAAATTGCTATCTGCAGATGAAAAGTCTGTTTCTCAGTCAATTACAAACAAACTTTGCTTTATCATCAATTAAAACTATTTCTCAGTGCAGTATAAGCTGGAAATTTTTAAGAATACTTATACTGCTGGGCCAGGTGTTTTCCATCTTCTGACTGTTGTCAGAAAGCTTTTTTTTGATGAGTAAAGCATCAAGACAGACTTGTTTTCAGATGCGGGGAAGCAGAAAGTGCTAAAAGGTCAGGGAACCTGCAAGTTTTGCTTCTTGCTCCCATTATCAAAGTTCTCCCCATAGAACAACTCCATATGTTCTTCCCTGCACTAGGAAAGGTTCAGATACTACTTACAGGAAACATGCCAGCAACAGCACCAAGGAGTAGCAGGGCATGGTGATGGGTCTGGGGCATTTTGGATATCCTGATGCACTGAACTATCAATTCCACATTGAATTTTTCTTTATCAAGAACATCTGCAAAGAAAAAAAAAATGCAATTAATCCACACCTTAATGGCTAATCACATAATTATTATTATGTGACACTCAGTCACTGGTTTCCGTTTGCAGACTAGACCTAAGTGAGCTATAGCAAAATGACTAACAGGGCAACTCACACATGCTGAGGAGGAATCTATCTTTCCAGAACAATACCCTATAGACTCACACAGAAGACAAAGGTCAGACATCACTGTTCCAATGCAGGACCAGTGAGAAAATAACCTAGAAAGGGTCTGGCAGTTTTACCTGTTGGAATCTTGCTACTATCTGAAGACAGTTTCTGACAGATGTTTAGGAGGCAGCTGAGGATTAGCTGCTTTGTATATTCCATATTTTCTTCTTCTGATGCTAGAGGTTCCAGACATCTATACATTAGGAAACAGCAAAAGAACATGGAAAAGCCAGTAAACTGCATATTAAAAATACAAATGAGCAACTGCAATATTCAGGCTACAGAAGTTCTAAATGGAGACTTCTAGAAAGTAAAAAGTGTTTACATGCAAAGCGTCTATTCTTTTGCTTTCAAATACATCAACTGGTCTAAAAAATGACATTTAGCAAAGCTCTGCCAGGAGTTTCAGATGATTACCTGCCATATTATTGCTAGTTAGTGCAAACACACAATGAAAAAACAAACTAAAAAAAAAAAAAAAAACCAAAACACAAAAAAACAACAAAAAACCCCCCACAAGCAAGAAAGCTACCTGGTCTACGCATAATCTGATAAATGTCTGAAAACAGGACAATCAGGATTCACATCACCTGATTTACCTAAATTAAATGCAAGTAAAAAAGGCAAGTCACAGAACGGTGCTACAACAACAGAGAAAGGAGCCCGTATTCTAATGCTTTACATTCTTGGCTGCAGAAGAGACCAAAAAAGGACTCCTGTTTTAGGGGGGGCATCCTCACCGGCTCAGCAGGTTAAAAAGTGGAGGCACCAGCACCTGCGGACGTTTAAGCTTCTTCTTATGCTGCAGTAATTCCAGAATAAGCATAACCCTCTGCCAGCTAAAACTGCTTGTTTCTGGGGCCAATTCTGCATCTTGGGGCTTTCTGCAAAAAGATGAGAGAAGCAATCAGGATAGATTCTCCAGAACCAGCTGAGAGCCTAGCAGGTATCTTCACACAGCTACACCCTCCACTGCAAGGACAGCAGCAGCGGTGGCAGTGTAAAGGCTTCCCACTGAAGAAAGAGCAGGTTTTAAACACGAAGGGGAGAGGATTGGTGTAACGCAGGGGGAAGTGCGGCACGGACAGCATGCCTGCTGTACATGAGCTCTGACCTCTGGAGCAGACTGCCACGGGCAGGAAGGGAGGCGTGCTGGCAATCTGCTACGGAATAACGGTCAAAACAGTGACCACAATGGTCCAGGATCGTCCAGAAAATTTGCATCTTTGCATCTCAACTACCAGATATCCAGGCAGCAAGTGCAGTTGTGAGCATACTCTTGACAGATCAAATTTATGGTGGATCAGTCTAACATGCAGTGACCCTTAAAGGAAGGTCCAGTGAGGTAAGGACATAAGAACAGCCATTCTAGGTCAAACCAAGAAAACCAACCCAACATCCTGTTTCCACAGTAGCTGATAGCAGGTGCTTACGGAGGAAAATAAATATATTGTATGAAACAGGTCTTTCTTTGTAAGGAGAGGAAACAAAATAAGATGAAAAAAATCTAGAAGTTATTCTTGTTACATTTACTTTTTTAATTGAAAGAAAATATTGCCTTTTAACTGCTGGCAACATTTTGAGGAGCATCTTAAAAACTAAACTCACGTATATGGTAATCTGTCCATTAACTTTTATTATTAATGAAGTTTAATGCCTGCAAAAATTAGCCTTGTCCAATTGTGTCAAGTTGGATTCTACGATTGTAAATACCAACACAAGTTCTGGGAGAGGAGCTGTGTTTTTATTTATTTTTGTTTTGTTTTTATTTTTTTTCCTGTTTGCTTGTTTTCTGGTTTACAACTATAGTTCCATCAGCTTTCTAACAGCAACACAGACAAGCTTTCTCCTACCACAAGGTGCTCAAAGTTATTTTACTCTGTGTAAGGGGAAAAGGAAAAAGAGAGATTCTTACACTTTCAATACAACCTATGGAATGCAGTAAAACAAGTGGCATTTTCAGACCATAAAGGAAAATGTTTTTGGGTCTCTAATTATTTTACCTCTGCTGCTGCATCTTCTGCCGTCTAGTTTGCTGAACAGTGGTCAGGCTTTTTGTTTTCTCAGGAGGCTCCAGTTCTGTGACAATCTGCTCAGCGCACACTGAAATCTGAAACACATAAAAGAACAACCTGCAATGAACTGTGTCCTCTCACACATCTACAGGGCATCTGTGTTTTAAATAGGTCTCATTTTTACACATCTGGGTATAATCATCCAGATGTTCAATGCAATCTCTGAACGTCCACCCTACTGTAGTTCTTATAGCAAAGAAAATGAAGATGTGATTTCTAGTCCACGTAATATGATAAAGTGATACAAAAAAGTGACAATTAATGTATCTGGGCAAGCCTTTTAACAACAGGAAACAAACAATCCCCCCTCGCCCCAAAACAAAACAAAACAGATTTTATCCAGAAAATAAGATTCTCCTGCAGCATAAGGGAGTAATTTCTGATGAATCGATTCTCACAGTGTAACAAATAACCTTTGATATATCACTTCCAGATGTATACCCTTTAAATACTGTAGTTGAACAAACTTTTCGTGCCATTAATGCAATTATATTGTGACCTAAATCACTTTCATGCTATGAGTAATACAAATAGTTAACTTGACTAATTGTAGCAACACAGAACTTTGTTGTAGTAACAGTAGTTTGAACGTATTTCTGTGTTTTAGAATTTACCACTTACCCCTTTAAACACACTGCTAATTGTCTGGGCACAAAGTGGGTTTTTGCAGTTCAACAGTAAGTCAAACAACACTTTTAGTAGTTTCTGTTGTACTGTTCCATCTAACAGAGCTGCAAAGAACGGCTTAGTTATCTACAAAAGAGAAGAAGATTTGAGAGAACTGCTGTAAAAGGATAACTTAAAATTGCAAGCTATGAAACTTGGGTATGTTAGGTATGTATGATGCACAGCAAGTCATATATGAATGCATATGAACACATACAGTAAGCATTTGTATAGTAGCTAGGTTATTTATATACATGGAGGAATGTTTACATGCCAAGCACATACTTCTAAAAAATATAGATGTCTCAGTACTCTTAATTTTTTCTCCTCCATACACCTTGGTTGATGAATGGAAACAACTTGCTGTTGCCCACTTTTTACAAGCATGGAATAAAGCCTGGCTAAAGGACAACATGCATTTGTGGCCTCCTTCAAATAAGATTATTTGTCACCTACTATATTTTCTTGGCAGAGTTTCCTCAAAATAAAACCATGAAGTAAAGCTTCTGCCCAACAAACAAAAACTAAGGGCCCTAGAGCAGTAGTATCTGCAGGCCACGACAAAGGTTTTGACCTGCATCTGCAGGCAAATACATTTTTTTTCCCCTCGTACATACAAGAATACAAATAAAGCAACAGCAATCTCTTCTTCAAGCAAGCTTAATAGAAACTTTTGCAGACCTATTTAAATGTTTTAAATCACTATAGAGATCTTGAAAACAGTTACAGCTCAAATGCTCTGGGCCCCTTACCACAGAAATAATCTTTCTAAATCCAAACCCCTAACACTGGCATCTTTGAGTATAAAGATAAATCAAAGGCCTTCCAGAAAGCCATACCTGCTCAAGTGCTGTGATCTGGAAAGGCGGAATTCCTTCGTAGATTTTATTGGCAGCATGAAGACTTTTGATAAATAAATCCAGACTCTGCTGATTCTTGCACAAGAGAGTTGCTGAATGTTCATCATATTTTTCAAGGATGAGATGCAGGAGAACAACTTCATCTTTCAATACGGCCTCAGGTTCCTTGAAGACCTTCTCTAGCAAACGGTCTAGGGCAGGCAAGAGGTGAGAAAGAATCACCTACCAATAAAAAAAAAAAAAAAAAAAAATCAAAAAGAGAAATTAGCTTTTTATGCATTTTGTTTTAGCAAGCTTCCAATACCTTAACTTTATTCTACTGCAACACACCTTCCCTTTAATTGTAAATTAGCATCTAGAAATAAAACTATGCAAATAACATTTCCTATTAGGTTACCGTTCTGTATAGAAAAAGTCTATATATTCACTGACATTTAATCCAGATGATCATTTATTCTGGAAGAATTTTCTTTTGAACCAGCCTTTTTGAATAACAGGAAAGGAATTTCTTTCCTCTAGTGCAAAATTCTGCAGCACAAACATTCCTTGATGGAGCATGAAAATGTTTTATGTTTCACTAAATCATACTTTGCAGAACTAGAACACATTATTTGAGACGTTATCTTAATGCTTCGCATTCTATAAGTGATACATTTATTTAATTGCATTCTTCCCAGATAAAACAAGATTTCAACATTAACTGCACTTAACGCAGTGAGGAAAGGTAACTATCCCATAAAACAAGCATAACCCCGGAAAGGCTGCACTCACCTCACCGTGGACTTCACGAAGAATTTTCATTAGATTTCTTGCAACATATGATGGGCAAGTAGGGTTTTTTACACTATTTAGGAGGCTTTCCAAAGCCTCAGACAGTTTTTTCTTCTGGGATTTCTGCTTTGTTTGAGGAGCTTCAGACACAAATAGACTTCCCACAATCTAGTTCATTAACAAAGTAAAAATTAAGTCATGTATCTTTATAACAACTTTTTGTTTGTTTGTTTAAGATCCATCTGCTACGGTACACAAATACAAGCACCTTAGAAGATGTTAGGAAAATGGTATTTAAAGAAAACCATCACAAAAGAAGCCTCCCAAAAACACGTGTGATTAAACACTGAGGATGGCTCTTCAATCTGTAAATAAGTTCGAGGAGGATAATGGTAATTCCTTTGGGAAAGGCATGCAAGACTTATTAACCCTGTATTTTATTTAGTGGCAGCAACCTTTCTTATTGTTCCTGAAAGCATGGCTACTGCTTGAGCAATCAGAAGAATTTAATAACATAACTTGAATACAAACTAAATCAATCACTTGCAGTCGATTACGTTTTGCAAACAGAAAAAATATGATAAAGCTGCTCCTTCGTTTCATTTCCTACTATGGCAGTGGCTACATCAACTGTCCTTGTTTTTTCAAGTGAAAGTCACTACACTTTCTTCCGCAATCTAGTTTGTTGTTTCAAGTGAAAGTCACTACACTTTCTTCTGCATTCTAGTTTGGCTGACATACACACATTAGTGTGTCTTCCACTTCTCAAGTTTCTCATCATCTAAACTATCTAAATGATTCATCCGCCCTTAAAGTTTACAAAAGCCTGACAAAGATAATTAATTCTTCCAGTTCACATGCTACATTTTGGAAAAGATAGGATTTCACAGGAGCAAACAAAACGTGTATCAGCGAGTATCTTAACAAATGTACCTGTGCTATGTATGTGGGGTCAGATATAATCTCTTCAGTTTTTTGCTCCAGACTCTGAAGAATAGGATGAAATACAGATTCCTTTATCCCACTCAATGAATGGAAGCAGTTGAGAGCAGCTCTTCGAACTTCACTCACAGGACTAGCCAAATTAATTAGCAAAGATATCATCACTGGAAAAAGAAAAAAGGGAAAGAAAAAAAAGTCAGGTAGAGGAAGGAAAAAAAACAGCAGATTTAAGTAGTCAGAGTTTTGACTTATCTGTCTACTAAGAGACATCAACAGTCCTTTAGAATTAAAAAGTTCTATCTCTTCACTCAATCTCAGCACAATAACAATGCGAAGCTCACTCAACTTCAGCACCACAGTCTTTATTTAAGCTCAAATAATTCATTTTTCTACTGACTGCCACTACTTATAATGTACATAGAAAGTAAGATGCCATAACTGACTTCTTCAGTACAGGAGCTTGTTTCCTTAACAACCTTAAGGAAATAAATGCTTTCCCTTAATTCTAAGATGGGGCTAGTAACTGTCAAAAACTCACAAGCAAATAATAGAGCTATCTCAGCCTAACGCAGCTGAACATGAATGAGTAGAGATACTTCACAAAGTATAAAATACAGTAAAGTTGAAAAAAATCCCCCTCCCAAAACACAACCCCCCCCCCCAGCCACCTAGCCCCCATTTAAGCAAGACCAAACAACATACTGTTATGTACGTGTGTATGTGTGTATATATATATATGTAAAGCTAGTCCATCCTAGCTCCATGGGAACGTTGGCTGAACAGCACGTGCGATGACAGTTCTAAGCCCTCTGCCACAGCCAAAGTTTCATTTAAAACGGATCCTAGTCAAAGCCATTTCATCCCACAAGCCCGTACACTGTAACACAGGGCTGTGGCAGCACTGAGAGCCTGCAGAGGTATTTTCAAGCCTCAGTAACATCACTGTCAGCAGCAGGAGGAGAATTTGTGTTCTGGCTATAGGGCGCCAGGGGAGACACTCGAATACAAGGGTGATTCTTGCTGCTCTCAGAGCTGCACATTTGGCACTGGCAAAAGCCAAGCTTAAGGAGGGCTTTAAAGGACACAAGTTAGAGATGTGACAAGTTTGCTCTGCAAAGGATGAGGCACCTCCGACTCCTGAAACAGTTCTGAAAATTCAGTGTTGTCACAAGGAAATAATCCCAAGGCAGCAAATGGTGGGGGGACAGAAATACAACTTTTAGCTTTCAGTTTGGAGAGCCCTCTGGTCATGCAGCATCAGACAAGGACAAACTAAGGCAGTCACTTTAGTCACAGATAGCCAGGTGTTTTATTAAGCTGTTACAACACCCTCAACAAACCTTCGTATAGCTACTTCTTTTCCGCAGTCTTAGCTCTGTTGAAAGAAGCAAATATAGCTCATTAGTGAAAAGCCCTTTACTAATGACCAAAACCAGTTTCACCTAGAAGTGAGTACTTACAGCTGGGCACTCAATCGCACCACTATTGATGTCATCGATGATGTCATGTGGGTGCCGGCCATCAATGCTGCAGCCCACAGACTGGGCAGTTCCAAGGATCTCCTTAATTGTCCCTGCAGGAGGGAGACAGATTGTCAGCACCCACTGGTGTTTTCTAAGAACCCCCCGTTATTCCTTCTGTATCAGTCAAATCCTTCTGCTCACAGTGGTCTCTCCATCCTGCCTGACAATTATTTCCTTTCTCACAGCTCAGAGCTCCTCAAACTTAAGAACTAGAGCTTGCTTCTTAACAGTCTTTCAGTTCTCTATTCCCTTTTCGTGCTTTGCAGGCTGTAACAGTGTTTACAAGTGGACAGTAAGCTGTTTAAGCCAGATCTAAGTCCTACATGTGATTTTGCCATCTTATAGTGCTACAGGGAACAGGCTGGCTACTCACAGCCAAGACAAGATGCTGCTAGAGCCAACAAGGTGCACAAGGAGATTCACCACCACATGGTTACGAGGGGATCCCTCAACCCTCACACAAAGCTAAACCAGCTCAGACACTCAGATCGAGACGAGGGTTCAGTACAGCTTCCTACAGCGGTACTCACCTGAGAGCTCTCGCGCCAGGGACCTGTGTCTCATCTGCCGTGCAATGTTCACTATTTCATCAAAGCTGACACTGCCACTGTGCTTGACTGCAGGGAGAAAAAAAGCCACAGCACCAGTTAGTTAAGTACAGGGCACATGGAGTTCCCTAAACTTAGAGGAGCACTCGCTCCCAGCCCTTAAACCATATGGAGACCAGAGAAGCAACAGCTATAGCAGGACTGCAATCAAAACTAGTGTTCCCAAACTTGGGCAGAGTTGGCCCCACCACAGGAACAACTATTCCCTAAGCTGGCATTTTTTGTCAGTTCATCTCTGGACCATGCTAGTCACTGCATCACAAGACCAGTGACAGCCAGATTAATCAGTCTTTAAGAAGTTTAGCTTGTTGCTGTACAAGCTGTTATTTGCACTCAACATTTAGGGTATTCCTGCTGCCCAAAACCCAGCCCCATGACATTTGCTTCTCAGTGCATGCTGAATAACCCAGATACAGACAAACCCCCTAGTCCCAAGTGATATTTAGAATCAAAGCCAAACAACAACTTACTGTTTTTCTGCTTCTTCCTATCACGGGGAGGTTCCTTCAGAGCTTTGATAATCAGAGCAGAGGCAGAAGGCACAACCTCAATCTAAATAGAGACACATGCATTTCTCCCTTTCCAAGCAGGATTAGGTTATAGAACAAGGTATTTTAACATCCTAACCATCAGTCCCTGGAGAGCAGTCACCAGAGCTGCAACCTCAGCTCTTGAAAACACTATGATCATAGAGAGGTTTTTCATGCAAGGACTTGTTCCTAGCCTTTGGGCACAGAACTCTCCACAGAAGAAGAGAACTGCTTCCTTGACTGGCAATTCCTCTTAGCTCACCACTGGAATATACCAGCCACTGGTATCAGGACAGGTATAGTGGCGGGTGGCTATAGGATTTGTTGGGGAGGTTCTGTGATATTTACATTGCCTGACACGGCACTTTCCCTTTTAAAAAGAACAACAATTTCATATAAAGATTAAAAATAGCGACTTCACATGGTCAGATCTCTGCCCATGGGGAACCTTCAGCTTGATGATGCCCCAGGCCTCATGCATGTACACAACTGCTATGTGCTCAGGCCAGAAGCACTCAAAAAATTCAAACTTTCAATCTCCCCTCCTGCCCCTTGGGTCTTTCCCAGAAGACCCCCACGCAGCCATCTGCATGGAACTCATTTTATCGACCTCGGAAGGATGAAGGGCTGAGTGGACCCTGCCGGGATTGAGGCTCATGGTTGCAGCAAGCAGTGGCCCTGCCGGCCTGGCGCTTGCACCACGGGGCCATCCCTTGTGGCGTCAGGTACCTGAGCTTGCCTGTTCTGGATGGTGAGCTTCACCGTGATCCTCAGCCCCTTCCAGTCACCCGTGGCCTTGGCGATGTCATCACCGACCTTCTTGGGGGACTAGAGGCAGACACGTTATGTCACACACGAAGTCACTGCAAAAGCAGCACAATTCCTAAAAACAGCAGCTCCTCCTCCCCATCTTCCCAGCCGGAAAACAGCGGCTCCTCCTCCTCATCTCCCCCCTCCCCCCCCAAACAGAGACTCCCCCTCCCCAATGCCCCCCCAAAACAGCGGCTCCCCCTCCCCAATGCCCCCCAACAAGCAGCTCCCTTCTCCCC
>JAWLRI010000436.1:613557-631715 GCA_034781795.1 Crypturellus tataupa | reverse complement strand
TAAAGTTGAAAAAAATCCCCCACCCAAACCCCAACCCCCCCCCCCAAAAAAAAAAAAAAAAAAAAAACCCCAAAACCTTTTTCACCTGCTGGTTAAGTCATAAGATGAGAAAAGGTGTTTTGCTTTACCTGGAGATGACAGTGATAGCAGCTGTTTCTTCTTTTGGTATGTCTGCACCACAAGCAGTGCACAGCCAATATACAAAGCTCGGGTCTGCAGCATTGCATTGACTTCATAGTTCAGCTGATTTGAAAGGTTATAGTTGTATGTCCACAAAATTGAAAGAAATTTGAAGAGAACCTCTGAATCTTCTAGATGTACCTTAAATTTAACAAGAAAAATCCGTTGTTCTACAGCTTTAATTTATTTGACCAACTCACAAGATCAGATAAACCACCCAAAAGCAAAGGAGCATGCAAAAAGGGAGAGACAGATCCAAAACTAGTGACTTTTGAGAAAAGAAAGCTCCCGACAAACCCTGTGTAGGCTGTAACAGTTCTCAAAAGAACTGGGCACGCAACGTCACTACGAGCCCAGCTTTCCAAGCTGAACGTGCACACTGAGCTTCATCTTGAGATTTCACACTGAATTTGCCGCAGGATTTGTAATAATACAGGATGGATTAAGTTAAATTCTGAATCCCGCATGTGTCGCCAACCGTCTCAGACACAGGTTGAAATGGGTTTTCTCCCTCCATAGTTATAGCTGTTCCAGAAAATTCCTATCAGTTTTTACACATCTATATCCAATTCCTCCAATCTGCCTTTGGAACCTTTTTGTCAGAACTATATGAGGAGCTGCTGGTTTTGAAGTAATTACATTGTGCCCTCACAGGGCAACAAATCAATTTAAAGTTCTTGCTTATCACATGGACTGACAAAAGCTAACATCCTTCTGTGCAATACAAACTCAACTGATTTATTCAAAAAGCCCCAAATAACACCCTTGTCAGCCCTGCTGACAGCACGCAATGGTCCAAGCCGAAATCTTTGCTTTGAAATCATTGCTACTTTTCCCTTCTCCCACTGTGTTTTTCATGTATTTCTCTTCACTAAATACCATCAAATTCCAGTAACAATGGCGTGAGCCTACATCACATATCTACTTCATCTATGTTTCTCAGAATGGACATTTACTGCTTCCCATAATGTAGAAAAACTGCCCAAATCCAGTTAGGGTCCTTGAAAAAAAAATGTCTCACTACATTGGTGAAAGCAGGCAAATATGAGATAATGTTATCAAGAAAGATTTATATGGCATTGCAATACCTTCCAGAACTTCTCATTTTAATTTTTGTATTTTAAGTACTATAAAAACCTTACATGGAAACACTTGTCTTGTTCTTTGGAAGTACAGAAGCTTTAACTCAAAGCTCCACATGTTTATCTTATCCTACAAGTCAGGGGTGTGCTTTCATATATGTTGATACATCTAATTTTTTTTTTAATTTATTTTTTGTTGTTGTTGACATATTCAGCTATGGTTGACTTGTCAACTGAGGCTTACACTTCCACAGGCTCACAGGATTGTAATGCCACAAAGGAATACTGCATGGTCAATTCTCATTTTTCCTTTAAATTCTGAATTTCTGCATGAGAACTAATGATTAATAATTCTAAATAATAATTAAGAAAATAACTGAAAAAATACCTTAAGTAAGAGATTCATCAATACTCTGAACTGAACAGCATTGCTTCCCTCGCTAGCTCCACAAACAAGTAGGTCAAAGAGACCCAAAAGAAGGTGCAGGTAGTCTTGGCCATCTTGATTTAAAGATTCAGGATTCCACCAAGTTTCTTCTAAAAATACAAATCATTAAAAAATAAGAGAAGTTAGATGCATATAAACAACTTGAGAAACAAAAAGAGAAAACAAACATCTCTACAGTTGTAAGACAAGACTGTTTTTAAGACAAGGTAAGACTGATTTCTTGTTCACAGTTAAGAAATCTTTACTGTTCTCAATACAATATAAACAAACTTCCAAAGACAAAAACGATCAACTTTCCTTCTTCACTTCAAAATTATGTTGAACAGATCAGTTAAAGCATTAACAATTACCTTTTGAAAAGGAGAGAGGAGGTTTCAGGTCATTAATGAAGCTTTTCAACAAGAACATGAACATAGCTGAATCTTCTGCACTAACGGTTTGACCAGTATTGAGTTTTTCTAGATAGGTATTTAACAAGTCCACTGGTACGAAAGTTTCCTGCATTATTTCAACAGACCAGTTTGAGGCGTTTTCCTGCAAATGAAAGTTTCATTTGAACATTTGCCTTCCCAATTCTGTCCAACAGAAAATATGATAGATTTACAACAAAAAGATCAGCACTTTGAAAAGTTCACACTTGATTTCCAGCCTCAGAAGAGATATCTTTAATGAGCTGAATTATGTTTTTGTTTTCATATTTAAAAATCTCATCTGCATGTAAAAAGTCTATATCTGCCTTTACTACCATTATTAAGAATATACATGAACAAGGTAACAGAAAGATAAAATACAAATAAAATAAAATACCTCTGAGATACCTCTTTACAGTGATTAGATGTTACTCCTAGCAGCTTAGGGACATTCAGTGTCATCCCTTCATCTCACTCTGCTTACACAGCTTAACCCATGACTTTCACAGATCTGTTCATATATGAACTCTTTTGATAGATACTGGGAATAATTAATGACCATGTATTGCTAGATGTCTTTGTGTGGCAGTGCACACAAACACAGCCACATTCAGCTGGTTTTGTTACACACAAAAGACCTCAAGCTGTTCTACTAATAAAAATAGAAAATAAATGGGAAATGTGGAGAAGGAAAAAAAAGAAAAACAAAACAACCCCCCCCCCCCACACACACACACAAAAAGATCAGAAATAGTCTCTCAACACTCTTCCTGCCTCTCTGATAGCATTTCATTGTCCCTTGCCATCTCCCCAGAAATGCTAACACAACTGCTTCTAGAGTTGTGTGGTGAACTGAACTCCAGCAAACCAGAATGAACATTTTCCTTGTTCCAAGGATTTGCTTGAGACTGCAATTCATACAAGCTCTACTTGGTACTCAATTGGTTTTTTTCCCCTTCTCCTACCACTTAACAAGTTGGCAAACACATTAATCAGTACTCCAAAGCTGCACAATATCACAGGAGGCAACAGGGTAGCTCACAGATGTGCTCTGAACCTAGTGCCCACACCACAGCACTGAGACAGGCTGAATCACTTCATGGGGTGTTAGCCTAAAGCACAAGCATTTTTAAGCTTCCACTGCAGACTCACTAGAGTGCAGAACAGAACAATGTAACCGAACAATTCTTAATGACAGATCCTACTGTAGCAGCTATGTGTGTGATTTTGTTTTGAAAACAAAAGCAGGCACTGCACTCAAGGATGCTGAATTTCTTGTTCCTCTTTCAAAAAAAGACCCTTCTCTTACAGGGAAATCATCACCTCCAAACTGCTTACACCTTACCTCTGTAGGAAGACAAGCTTCAAGATTTCGTATCTTTTCATCCAAGAAACGGAAAACTCTGATAGCCATTGAAAAATAACTTTCCTTTATCTGTGAATTGCAGCAGCACTGAACAAGCACTGAGCCAATTATATGAGCAGTTACTTTCTGTCTCACGCTGTCAGACTCCATTCCAGCAACAAGTATTAGACCATCAACCTTTGAAAAGGGAGAGAAGAAACAAGAACTCTGTAAGACAGTAAGACTTTGCTATGACTTTATGTTTCATTTGCATGTCCAATTAAATCTGTTATCTTGTACCATTGGTGAAATGTACTGTGATGTAGTGGTACTTCTATAATCCAGGAATGCACAAATATCAGTATTTATGAGCTAGCCAAAGTCATACATGTTTGTTCTCTATAAGAAGTTTTTCCCCAAGAAACCAAAAATCCATAGAATTTTGTTACATTAATAACTTGTCTAAACAGGCAACTGTTTCACTTGTTACTTTGCATATTTTAAGAATGAAACCTATTTCTACCACAACTATATTGGAGTTAAGCAATAAATACATTTCTCTAGTAGCTTGATGATGACATCTCAATGCCAAGAACAGTACATTCCATACTTCCATATCACATTTGTTCTACTAGAGTAATCGCCTGGAAAGTAAAGTCTCTTGAGGTTAGGGCAACATAGCACACACCATTTGCAGTAGTAAGGAAGGGTCTCCTGAAGTCATATTCTCAGAGAACAGCAGAGTCATTTTCTTGTTGACCTCTCCAATCAACTCTGTAGACTTGCTAGATTTAATTGCTTCTTCAAGAACTATTCCAAGGAAGAAAAATAAAATAAAAAGGTGTATATATAAAGTCATGTACTAAAACCTACTAAGTAATTTTTCAAAACAGACTTTTGCTTTTCTTGCTCAGCAGTAAGAGCTTCATTTCTGCCCCCACACATTATCCTTGTACTTATCTTCACTGTTTTTTAAAATTCTTTGTATCTTTATTCTTCTCTGTATGAAGTTGATTTTTTCTCAGCCCAAGAAAGTCCACCATTTTGTGGTGGACTTTCGTTTTGTCTACTCACTTCAGTTCAATTTACTAAAAGGACTAAGGCTCAAAACAGCAAGTTTAAGAAAAGCAATCCTTCACAAGATAGTGATAAATGTCACCACAAGACGACCTCATTTCATATCAGGGTGTAACATAAAAACACACGCAAAAAAGCTTACAAACTTTTTTTTTTAAAAAAATGTGATCATACTTTTAGCATAACTTGCCAATGACAGCCAGTCGTCTTCTACACACATTAAGGTTGAACAAGCATGAAGTTCTTAATCGTCCAAGCTTTTCTTTTATCAAAATAATTATAATTAGTATATTACCTTCTGGCCAACCTTTCAGTAAAGGATGTAATGAGCAAAGACCAGAATCTGACAAGCACACTGCCATTTTCCATTCTGAGGATTTTGAATTCGCATTAGTGATTACCATAAAAGGTAACAACCGCATTACTGCCTCATTTAATAGTTCTTTTTCTTTTTTCAAAATCTCTTCTTTAACTAAAATTTGTACTGCTCGCTCCAGAACTTTATACCTAAAAGAAAAAAAAACAACAACAAAAATTCACTACTGCTCAATTATATCAGCAACACCATTTGTTTGGTTTGGTCAACTTTTTATGCTTTTTCAGAAACCAAAGAGCAAGTAGGAACAAATAATCGATTTGTGGCAAATGGTGCAAGTAACTGCAAGTTGCTCTTATAACTCAGCCAAATGCATCATGAAAATAGTAATAAAGTAAAATCTATTTTTAAGAGTTATTTGTTTAAACCGAAAGAAAACAGACTGGAAAAAACAAACAAGCCAAAAAAAAAAAAACCCATAACTTACCACTTTCCATCCTTTGAAAGATCAACTCTCTGAAAGATATTCAAAAGACTTGAAACTACTACTTCTGGATTGACTTGTTTCCTGAAAATCTGGAAAGCAATAAGGAGAAATAAGTTAAAGTATGATAAAGTAAAACATTACTTAACATATCAAAATGGAAGGTGCAGCTTTCTTATCAAGTGGAAATATCAAAGATGATTGAACTCCTAGTGATGAGAATGTACTAAAAATATTATTCATGAAAACAAATGTTATGTGAATGGACACTATGCCGTCTTGATATGCTAAAGTAAGAAGAATTGACTTTAATGCAAAAATGCTTGGCAAAATTGATAAACATAAAATAAGCATATTTTATAATTTATTATGATTTTTTCCCTTTATGTAGCATACGACTAGAAAGGCATTAACAAAAAAAGTAAAGATTAAAGTTTAAAAATAATCACTCATGTGCTTCTATTCCTGTCTTTTATGACTGAGAATGAATGAACACACAAGACCAATCACACTATTACTAACAATATTCTCAGCTACTACTAGCAGAAGTAATAAAGAAAGACTGTTACTGTAGTTGGAAACTATCAGTACAATGCATACCAGGGTCCTATCCAGTAAATCTGAGCTGGAGCTTAGGACAAGGCTACAATCAACTGACCAGATGACTCCCATATGGAAAAATTAAAGTGAGCACTTCTAACTAGAGTAATGACTTTTCATTGCACCATTTTTCATCCGAAGGACAGATGACTTGGTTTGCATTTTTACAAAACACTGCATGGCATAAGCAGAAGTACACTCCAAACAATAATCAAAGATTGAAATGTGGTTTAGTAGCTACATGAAAAACTTAATAGAGACAAAATAATTTCAGTCAAACTACAATGTTTGTGAAGCACCAGGAAGCAGAAATTTGAGGAAAAAATAAATGTGAGGAGGTGAAAAAACAAAAACCTCCTAACAAATCCTGCTTAATCTGCTTAAAGGACAAAGCCCCTAAACTGAGGAGATGAGTAGGACACAAACAAAGAACAGTCCACTACAAAAAAAAAAAAAAAAAAAAAAAAAAAAAAAAAAAAAAAAAAAAAAAAGACAAGCCACTACAAAGAACAGACTACACATAGAGACTCAGAACCAGCTTAAACCCCACCTGATGTATCTAAATATACACACTTACCTCCAGAGCACTTAAAGCAGACATTACAACATCTTTGTTATCATCCTTAAGCCGCTCAAAGATTGCTTCTTCTATGAAGGACTGATCAAAGCCTTCCTGGAGAGAGAAACAAAACAAAAGAAATAAAATCTGAAAAAAAAAAAAAGTCAGATGGCAACATAATTTAAAGGCTTTAAACGAAATAGTTGAATCCTAGTATGAGCAGCATAACATCACTGAAATTAAATAACTGACAGGCTAACTTTTAACAACAACAGCAAGAAAACAGAAGTAGCCACTAACTTAGATTTTAACCTAGAATACAAGTAGCTTCATAAACAAAACCTATATTTAGGCTCTGGAACAGATGCAGCAATGGTGACAGGAGCTATCTGGAAACACGAAGCAAAACATCAGGATGGTAGTTCTAAATAGTTGAATGTAGCACTTGAAAATACTGTTTGTCAGAAATATAAGTTGAAGACATGGTAGATAAGTTCTACAAATAAGAGATTCGAGACACAAACCTTTGCTGTTTCAATAATGTCTTTCAAATGCTGAACAGCCAGGACTCGCACAGCGGGCTGGGGATGATTCAAACTAAGCAGGAGAGAGGTATCAGAGTCCTCCAGAAACTGAAATACAAATTTCAGAGTGACTCACTGCCTGTTAAAAATACTTTAATTGTATGCAAGGATAATGAGAGAGATGCAGAAATCTTTTATACCAGAAGAGAAGCCGCATAATTCAGACCCAAAGTGTCAGTTGCAGTACAGCAAGGAAGCATAACTGCTTCAAATACTGTCTTCCTTATGTTAGCAGGCAGTTTGTGGAATAGAGCTTGAAAAATACAGCGAGCCATCAATACATTTTTGTCCTAGAAAAATACTATACTGATCTAAGAATTCTGAGAAAGCTTGCAGAGCCAGTCTGACAGAACACAGAAACTGCTAAAAAGGCATCCTGGCCAGGCCAACCACCTGCATCTTGTCTCAGGAGCCTTAAAGGCTCAGAGTCATGCTTTCCTTCTCCAAGCCTTCTCTGCTTTTGTCTTTTTTGTTTTTTAAAACCCACTTGCACAGTCAAATAATCTGTGCCTTCCTTAAATCACAAACAACAATCACAACACAAAACACCATCTAGAAAGAAAAAAAAAGTAACCCTAAAGTTTCTTAAACACATTTTTTGTGGTCATTCGCTATTACAGCTGTATTTCGTATTTCAATTACTCTTCAGAAACTGCACAGGAAGATCTTTGTAGTCCTTATATTTCTCCACGTTACTGATTGTAGACATTAGTAGAATAGAGATAACCGACAGGACTGAATCACCTTCTCTAAACTGGGATAAATTTCTTTTTTGCCTCCCCCACAACAGACATTTTGACACTCAAAAAATTCTCAAGTAAGATGAGGCCTTGCTGAACACCACCATTTTGTCATTACTGGTACAGAATTAGTAATGGGAATGTTCATAAGGGTAAAAGTATATTGATAGCAATCACAGGGGAGGTGGAAATATGCACATTTTATACATAGAGAAAAAAATAATACTCATGACTGTTCATAATAAATGGGAACTTTATTCGCAACCAGATAAGAGCTAGACCCAGGAACTGACACTTTACTCACCTTATACTTGCCACAGCTTAATGAAAGAGAAATAAACTGGTGAAAGAGCTTTTGGTCAGCCTGATCTGTAACATCTTCCAGATGCTCCTCCAACACGGAGTCTAAAGCTTTAGGATACCTGCCAAAAGAAGGAAAAAAAATCCACAGAGCATTGCTGAGGAACATCTGTTTGCTAGAGAAATACAAGGAAATCACATGCAATCATATGAACCAACTATTTTAAGTAGCTTTGCAAAAGCAAAACAGCCATTATGTATTAATGTAGATGATATGCAATCCTTTAAGATAAATAATGAACAGAAAAGGTCATGCTAAAAAGTCATAAAAAGTCATACAAAGCCAGAAGCACTGTCTCCAGGTACAACAGAAGTGACAAAATATACATGGATAACTTAATATAATTTAGACAAAAATAAAGGTTCAATTGCTTTTGCTGTATTTATTTAGGCAAAACCAGCCCTTATTATGCCAAATAAGTTAAAATTATAGAGGCCCTTATCAGTCATAGAAAAGTAGAACTTACTTTCTTTCAAAAAGTCTGATAAGAGGAAGCAGCTTCTGATTGAGGGCAGCCATTTTGATGGGATTAGATTCAATCTCTGTACCATAGGAGATAAACTCTTCAAGGATCTTGCTAAAGTTACAAACAAAGGTCATCATTTTTAAGATAATGGTTTTCATTAACATTACAGAAGGTGTCACTAAAGTGATTAGGTTTAATACACATTAATTATTGCAAGTTCACAGCTTTGCCCCGGCCTGAAAATTCACCATCTTACAAAGACTCCTATAACTACTAAAAAGGTGGCTATTTTGTATTACTGCATGCCTATGGTTCAACATCCAAGTTTTGAGTTAACAAGAGAACTTAGAAAAACATGACACTAAGAGACATATAATAAGACATATTTATGGTCATTAAGATACACCAGAAATGACTATTTTACTTTGGGGAAAAAAACATAAAATCTAAAGTTAGCTCACGAGGCCAAAAGGCGATCCAAATCCTTTTCCAGTGTTATACTCTGAAGAATAGCTTCAAGATGTCTGATGTAAATATTATTCTCTCTCTCTTCTGATTCTTCTTGTTCCTCTAACAAGAAATATATATATAATCAAATAATATGAACATCAGTTTGAGAATAATATGTCCATGCTGATTAAAACTAATTGTATAAGCAGCAGTATTGTCTGGTAACCAGGCATCGAAGACTAATGTTTATCCATTGCTGGTATTAACTCTCAGCATGTGCTGCTAGCAGTGCTTCATACTGATGTCACTGGAGTGTTAAAGGCTGCATCTCTACCAATAAATTCAAGTACACTTTGGAACACTGCAGATTTGCTATCACCCATCTCCATCATCACATTGTTCCCTGCCTTTTTTCAAGCAAGGGCTTTCTTAACCTCACCTGGGCAGTAAGAGCAGTCTACAGGGCAGCCACCTTGCTCTGCAGGCCTAACTAGCACCACTGTCACTGTACACTCTTCAACCTCACTGCTCAATTAAAATTACATAGCTAGGACACATACCACAGCAATCTGCCTGTAAGACTCTATAGCATGCTGAATAGATGTATATATTTACATATATGCTGACTTACCTGTATCGCACTTAATGACAGCACAAGCAAGGTGAGGCAACAGGTAGCCCAGAAGAGAGGAAATATCATAGCTTGCTGACAGGCCTTGCAAAAGTGTTACTAGTTCTGGGTTGCTGCACAGGTAATTAAATGGTCTGCGCAAGAGAACATGGGAGAGAGGGGAAAAATGAATAATGTTTTCGTTTACCAGTATTTTCAAACCACTTAGAATTCCCAGAGATTAATTTTTAGTATCAGTCAACAATCTCATTGTAAATAAACACCGAAAAGATCTTAAGGGCACCAACTGCCAGAGCCATACAGGCACATTTCTTATTCTGCAAGAACACAGACCACTGCTAGCCATGTTGAGCACAGAAGCTGCAAAGGCACAGCCACCATCCTCAAGTTGCCAAGTAGTTAGTAGAACAAGGAGAAATATTTGCACGAATTGCATGGAGACCTATCCTCAGAAACACCTCTTCTTCCTTTCCTATTAGGCACAGTAAATTCCAGGACCTATATGGAAAAAAGAAGGTAGGAAATAGAGCATTGTAAAGAGTGTATCACTCATCTGGTGGTATCAAAAGGAAAGGGGGAGAAATAACAACTCAATAACAGCAGCTCCACAAAGCAAAGCAATCTGTCTTCCTGCTAATGAAAGTTTCTCTCATCTCCCTTCACATCCACCTGGCTGCCACTGGATGGGCATTGTGTAATGCACCAATCAAACCTTTCCTTAGAGCCTCATTCCTCTGATTTTAACCCATGTCCCCATTCCACAACTGTTTCCAAGTATCTAGGAGATCAGTGTGCACAACCCAGCAAAGAAGAAGTTGAACCTACTGCAGTACGTGGGCAAAATGCTCTAGCTGCACATGAAATTCCTGTAGCATCTAGTACTTTCACCACTCCATCTGTCTGCACATTACAGCACTAGCTAATCAGCTGTCTCAGGCTGTGACAGAGACTGAAAGGGCTGAAACACCACAAACACTTCTGAAAGAAAAACTGACTTTGGGGACCAAAGAAATGATGCACTAACACTTCAGGTGTAAAACTATACAAACTTCAAAGTCCTTCTATCAGTGGCACAGAGCTGTTTTTCTTCAAGCTGTTCAGGTAACTCCAAATTTGCCATTATCATGTCAGCTTCTTTTCCAGAATTCCCATTTCCAAGATAACCTTTTACTGGCAGGCTGCAGTTTTGCATGTTGAATTCAATGCCTTATTGAAAAGGGTGACAACTGAGGGACCAAAAACCAAAACTTGCACTATAGGGACTATCATTTGCTGTAATGCGCATACAAATTTTCAAAGAAAAATAATTTCAGATTCCTTTGAAATATCAGCTATCCAATAGCTGTTACTTCCAATAGGAAAATACTCCTTCAATGAGCAGGATGAAAGTGTTCAAAATATCAAAGTGCAGTTTAAGCTTTTAAAATGAGGGAACTTGATTCACACAGACTTACTTTTTTCCAAGGCTGTCTCCTTTCTGAGTTTGCAGAAGAAGGTTCAAACATGCCACCCCTTCCCTGGCTAATGAAGGCACTTTAGACAATGTCTTGCTTATTTGTAACATCAAGGAATGCACCAAGGATGTCTCCACTGTCACTTTTACTGTCATCTGGCAGATTATCATGTATGTTGCAGCTCTGTAATCCTGTATTAAGGATTTCAAGCCCTAGGAAATGAGATAAGAAGGCATTTTTGACATATGCAAATCAAAAGGAAACAAAACCCCCAAGCATATTAATATAAAAAAGAGCTTCATCCGAGCATTCATTGAATCATTGTCTTTGTTTTCAATGCGTTAACTGTTAAATAAACCATAAACTCAATTATAAGAAGAAAATACTGTCATGTACGGCTCACGTATATGCAAAGAAACACACATTCCTTAGCAGACTCACATTCGCGTACACTGGAGCAGAAAAGGCAGCAAAACAAGTTGTGCACTCTGACTGCACGGTCTTATTGCTTACCCAAGTAAGTCTTTAACATGAAGGGGTTTCTTTAGGCTGTGCATACAGAACTGACAGCCCCATCCTTAATGCGAAGTAGGAAATAGAGAACAGAATTCTTAAAGAGCTTATCTGAAGTTTCAGGAAACATTTATTACCATGAACCTTCAACTGCCTTATGCTTCAGAGCAGGGCAAAAGTGGTACAGTGCATTTCATATACATCCCACCTTGAACAGCTGTGAACGTCTCTGTTGAATGTTACCAAAATAGACTACATGTCAACACTCGAGAAGGAAAACAATACCTTCTGGATATAAGGGAGCAGTATGGAGACTATAGAATCCGTTATTTTCTCTGTAGCTCCAAGAGCAGACACAATGGTGGAGGCATAAAATGCAAGAAGGACTCTCAGTTGAGCTGAGTTGCCAGGATACTCTGAAAAGACCTAGGCCGTATTCAAAAGAGGTGGTCAGACATCAGAAAAAGTGTAAATACAAGCACAGTTTCAAGAAAAATGCAGTACTTCAATCTCTCGATGCATAAACTCTACCAACTTCTGCTAGCGAGACTGAAGGCACTTCTAGGAGCCCAGGAGCCCTTCTAGAGGTTACTGCTCCATCTTGCAAACCAAATAGAATGAAATGGGTGCCAATCCCCAGCTACTGCAGTCTTCTCCTGTAAGGTAACTTAAAACCACTGGTTTTGGTGTTATCCTTAAGACTCAACTGGACAGTTGAAAGGTGATTGATGTACATTTTATTTTAACAGTCCTAACGTATGTCTGAATAATCATTGTTATTGCATGTGCTTTGCTTACTTGGACAGCACATCCAACCTAGTTCTCTAAATAACAGGGACTGCTATATGTACTATCTTTTCATAGAAAAAAAAACACACAGTTTTTTTTTTTGTTGTTGTTGTTGTTCATTAATGCAAAGAAAACAAAAATAGACCATTTGCCCTCCTAAAACAAGAGGGTAACATTCTGAACATTCTCAATTTTAAGTTCTCATTAATTTTGAAAATATGCACCTACAACAATCATGACAACCTCCAAAGAGGGATCTGACATCCAGTGCAATCTGTTTGATAACCCTCAAATTCAAAGTATAATTGTAAACAAAGGGCAGGAATGAATTGATAAAGAACTCACTTTCTTCATTTCTTTTCAGTAACACAATATTGCCAAAATGTTTTCTCATGATTCAATAGTTCTTAAAAACTTCTCTATAGCAATTTCTGATAAATGTCATATATATAGAGATTTTTTTAATATTGATGAAGTCCTTTTACTGACTGACACAAAATTAAAATGGTAAATTGCATAATCTTATACAAATATAAAGACTAGGAAAACAACACACAAACTTTGTTCTAAAATAAATAAATGGACAACCTTCACAGATTTTGACACCAGCCTGCAGATGAAATCCAGGAAACCCAGGTCTTTGTAGCAGTGCGTAATGAGAGTACCTCTTGCCAGTGGGACTCCAGGTTTCTTTCCATGGTTTAAAAAAAAAAAAAAAAAAAAAAAAAAAGTTAGAATACTCTACAGTAAAGCATCCAACATAAAAAATTAACATAATCTCTTAAAATTAAACCTAATGATCAGATATCACTGATCTCTCTAGCATTTTTATATCCATATTAAGACACTTGATGAATATCATTATATATAGTCTATCTTCATTTAAAGAATTATTTTAGATGTTGACGTACTTTCCTAGCAATAGTAAATACTGGCACCTTAAACATACACCTTATCTTTGGGGGAAAAATGCAGAAAAAATAAAACACAGAGTAATTACAATCAAAGCTTTTTATAATTAACTTTTCATACAAAGAAAGACAGTAGACACCTGAATGCCAGGTGGGCATTCAGGCTCCAATTCTGCAATTAAATCTTTCAGTACAGTCTCACAACTAACCACATGAACAGGTGGAGCACATTCATAAAGTCAGTAGCAGAGGCAGAATAGTATTAATAAGTTCCTCATGTTTCTCCTAACTTGCATCTGTTAAGTTCTTTACCCTTATTGGATCCAGCCAATGCCATTTATGAGTTGGATTTTTTATATTTAAAAGTTGAATAACTCTCACAAATAGCTTAGTCTCATGATATGGCAAAACACAGCCAATCAAACTGTCTTGATTGTAGAGATGGATGTGAAATCTGAAAAACAAACAAATGAAAAAATTTACATACTGTCAAAAATTCTCATTGAACTGAAAACAAGTGAAAACAAAGAGTCCACATGGCCTGCTTGTTTTCAAGCAAAACCACAGAAGATGAACAGCCTGAATCAGTGAGTGCCTTTAGACTCCCAAATCCAAGGGAGGCTACAAGTCCATAGGCATAAGAAGACATTACAAGAAAGACACTGCACTAGCAAATCTCCTCAACTCTTCTTTATGTTCTTACATAAGACATAAAGACATACATTCACCTTAGTTTCTTATGTATTTAATATATTCTTATATTCTCCTGTATTTAATACTAATCCAGACATTATAACAATTTTGTATGAATTTCAGTATAAAACATAAAAAGTTGGGATTCAAAGACTGTATCAACAGCAATTGTCCACTCATTCCTTCATGATACAAGATATCACAGTTTCTGCATCTGGGTATGTCTACTCATATAAAAGACATTTCCTCCCAATACCTGTTTTTTTCCTCACACTTTCTTATGCTGATTTAAGAATATTTATCTCTTGTTACCTCATAATATAAAGGTGTATCATTCATAGGTTATGTTGAAAATTTGCTATTTTATGCAGTCCTTTTCTCAAAGCTCACGTAAAAGCCTCTCTAAGTCTTCTGTTAAGGAACTAGAGCTGGGCAAATTCAGAAGTAGTCAGGCAAAGAAGTAATTGCTTTTACACAGATTATCCTGGAATCATTATCTGTATCTTGACAGAAATGCATCAGAAGACAAAAATCTAATTTGGATTCGGGCCTCATAATGACAAAACCTGAACTGCTATTTTGACCTGTCCTACTCTGGTAACATTGGTCAAAGTGATTCTTACCAGGAAGAAAAATAAATCTTGCCTTTCAGGAAACCTTAACTACTGACATGTAGAATAGTTACTGCAATACCTGTGAATCAGCCATTCCAGGCACTTTTGAGCTGGCTTAAGCATGAAGTAAGGGGACAGATGAATAAGGAATAAGGAAATGTTCTGATCCAGCTGCTGATTTACTGCTTTTGTCTGAACACTGCGTTCGAGGCCTTTGGACATGGAGCTGAACAAGCTGGACTGGAAGACTTCAAAGGAAGGGTCGATCCCCATCAGCTCCTCCAACCCGGTGCACCCTGTGGAAAGAAGAATCCTTTAAATGAATCTGTGTTAATCACCAGTCCTACCTGTCTACCCCCCTCAATGACATACCCAGTCCCTGTGCTACACTGGTGCATGTAATCCCTACTGAGAAAACCAAACAGTTCCAAGATCAAAACTTCTATTGCATTTTAAATATTTGTCAATTTATGAAGAGAAGGGCATTAACAAGCACTAACACTAGATTCCTGCAGCAGGAAAGGTCAACAGCTTTTAGGGTAGTTTTGGCAAAAGTGTGGCCAGCAAGTCAATGGAAGTCATCCTTCCCATCTCTCTGACTCTTGGGAGACTGCATCAGGAGTAGTATGTACAGCTTTGAGCTCCTCAGAATAAAGCATTGATGGGTTCACTGAGCGAACCACCAAGATGACCAAGGGACTGGAAAATGTCAAACCAGAAGAAAGACACAGAGAACTGGGTTTGCTTGGCCTCAACAGAAAAAAAAAAAACAGGGGGAAATATATTGCTGAATACAACTATCTAATGGAATGGTGTGGGCTATGGAGACGATAGAACCAGTCTTCACAGAGATGAAAACTGGAAGGATGGGAGACAATGGATACAAGCAGGAACACAGGAAATACTAAGTTAATATAAGGAGATTTTCATCCTATGAGCGTGATCAGATAGATATTGGATTGGATGCCCAGGGAGGCTGTGAAAACTTCCATCCTCAAACACAACTGCTCTAGACAACCTGAGCTAACTAAGGTGAGCAGTGGTTGGACCAAAGTTCCTCCCAGCCTACTGTGACTACCAAACTGAAAAAGCAGGCAAGGCATCATTTCTGAACACATTAAAAAGTGAAAGTCCATACACAATACACACAGATGTAAAAATGTAATACACAGAAAAAAAATACAGGAATTATTTCTTTATTTTGCACAAGCTTGTTAATGTCAATGGCTAAGCACAAAGCAATTATAGAAAACAGGTAGCTGGCAAAATATGGAAGATATAAATGATTCTATACATGGAGTTAAGATATATTTCACCCAGAAATACCTGTGATACACTAGAAACAGACACATGGCTACGGTCTAAGATAGATGTACGTATGTCAAATGCAACTCAGACTTTCTGTCAGTTATTCTGATTTTAAAAATGGTTTTCCTATTCAAGAAATTTCATACTCCTCAATAAAGATTCACAGAAAAAAAAGGGGGACAGAAAAGTACAAACATCTTTAAGTATGCAAAGTAATTTTTTTTCTATCTTATATCACTTGTAACTATAAAGTTACCAAAGAGCAGGATGTCTGGATGTATTCCTGAAATCACGGAACAATTCAGATTAGAAGGGACCTCAGGAAGTCTCTGCTTAACCTCTTGCTCCAAGCAGAATCAGCTCTGAGGTCAGACCAGGTTGCCCCAGGCTTTAACAAGCCAAGCTTTGAAAACCTCCAAGGGTGGAGGCTGCACAACCTTCCAGTGCTGGACTGACCTCATCGTGACACCCCTATATCCAGGCAGAGTCTCTTTTGTTCCAGCCTGTGCTAGTTGTCCTGCTGTGCACCACCATGAAGAGCCTGACTGTGCTTTCTTCATAACCTGCTTGTAGGTACTGCCAAGCTGCTACTAAATTCTTCCCCAAAATTCTCCCTTCTCCAGGCTGAACAGGCCCAGTCCCCTCAGCCTGTCCTCACAGGGCAAGTTCTCCAGCCCCTAACCTGCTGAGTCCCCCGTGTTGAACTCACTCCAGTTTAATCAATGCCCTTATTATTTTGGGGGACCCTAATCTGGACATGATATATCAAGTGTTGAACACAGAGGATATAGTTTCCCTCAGCCTACCAGCTGTGTTCATGTTTACACAGCCCAGAGCGCCAGCGGCCGCCCCTGCTGCAGAGCAGTCTGCTGGCTTGGGCTCAGCTCGCTGCCCACCAGGGCTTAGCACTTGTCTTCCCTGAGTTTCAGAAGGTTCCTGCTGACCCGTCCTCCCAGCCTGTCTCTGTGTCCCTACACTGCAGCCCTGCATAGAGGGCACCAGGGAGGCCTCCCCAAGTCACTGTCACCTGCTAACATGAACAATGCACACTTGTATTACCTCCTTCAGATCTGAAAAAGATGTTAAACAGAACAGGCCCTGCAGTGCTCTGCTTGTTACCATGCTTTAAGTGTAACCCATTAATCACTTCCTCCTGAGCCTGATTATCCAACCTAGTTTTTATTCATCTCATTGTGCATCCATTTAGACTGTGACATCCTATCTTTGATACAGAAGTTTTACATGAAATAATGTAGAAAGCCTAGTTAAAACCAAGATAAATGATGTGCCTTGCTCTTTTCCACAAGTCCAGCCATTCTATCCAGCCATTTTACCAGAGATGGCAATCACATCCATCAGACACGATCTACCCTTAGTAAAACTGTGTTGAATATTGCTAGTTATGGCCTCAGTTACCACATGCTCAGAATGATGCTTCAACCCACTTCATGATCTTCCGTGAACCAGTGTGAGGCTGATCAGCCAGTGGTTGCCCCACATTAGGCTTTTGGCCCTTTCCGGAGAAGAGCTGCCTTCACAGTTTTGTTCTTCTCTAGCTCCTTTTTGACAGATAAGCAATTCCCAGGTCACTAACACCTAAAGAGCCAAACTCACCAATGGCAAAAAAGGTGTCCCTGTCAACAGCAGCAGCTTCCTTGCAGTCAAAGAGCAGCGACGCTGCTTCGGCACGGGACAGGAGGCTCGGGTCGTTCTGGGGCAGCGCGAGCCGCTTCAGCTGCTCCGCGAGGGACGTCATGGCTCCGGGCCTCCGGACGAGCAGACACCTGGGCAAGACGCATCCAAACAGACCGGGCAGAGCTGCCGCCAACGACCCCAACGCCCACTCCGGGCCTGCCCCGAGCAGCAGCGACCACCGCCACCGCCGCCGCCGCCGCCCGGCCCCACCCGGTTGCCAACGTCCGTAACAGCCGCCCAGCGACCCCCGGGGCAGCCGTTGCCGAACCCAGCCCAGCCCAGCCCGGCCCCGCTGCCACCCACCTGCCGCCTCCCCCACACACGTGCGCCGCGCACCCCGCTCGCCCGGAAGTGGCGACTCTAGCGGAAGAGGAAGCTCCGCCCCTGGGAGCCGGCGGGCTTCGCCCTCCCTGCGGCGGCAGCGGCGGGGCGGCACTGAGCATGCGCG